>WBMW01003431.1:0-281473 GCA_013396635.1 Penelope pileata | reverse complement strand
CTGTCTGCTGGGTCAAACCACAGAAACATGTCACAAACAAACCTATGTCTCACATTCCAACAGCAGCTATAACTTTGTTCGTTAGTAACAAACACCTGTAGCAGAGGGATCCAAATACACTTTGATTGCTTTTCTTTTTACACCTCTAAATTGTTTGTCATCGTAAAGAAATGACAACAGTTCAATAAGAGAAGAGTAATGCAGACTGGAGCCCATTTTCAATGCTTAATTGCTGTAGAAAAAGGTTAACAAATGATTAAAAAGATAAATCAAAAGTTTTCAGAAAGACTAAAGTACCCAGTCAGTTTTATGGTTTCATTTGAGCTACAAAGGCATTATTATACATCCATTTACAAAACAATGAGCTCTTACTGTTTATGAAAGTTTAATCTCTTGTTTTATTGCTTTAATATATATAACATCGGTAAGGTTTACTTTAAAATGAAATCTCTGACTATATGATGTGGATATTATTTTTTACATTCAGTCTGCAAATGGAATGAGTAACATCATAATTGTACTCATCTATGAAACAATTAAAGTAGGGATAATTGCTTCTTCTCTCATAATTGCATATAAAATAAAAGAATTAATATTTTATCATTTGGCAATGTTTCTTGTTAGCACAATATTCTGACACCAATTTTTTTTTGGCCACAGGCGTTTGAACAAATGCTGGAGAAAATTCTGCTGAACCAAAAACCATGTTGCCAGTAAACTTACTCTTAAGGAACATATCAGCTTAGGCTCACATCTCTGATAAAACTTTGGCTGTTCAAATAACAAGAAAAGAAATGAAACTTAATTTAAGAAAAACAAACAAGTGTGGATGTGATGATGAGTTGATGCCCCTCAATTGATATATCTGTTCTAGATTAAACTACAGAATGACACCATTTCATTATGATAAACAATTGTAGTAATCCTATCAAAGAGAATTTTATGCACAGATTTAAAAAGCTCAGAAAGTAAACTCTCATATTATCCTCTGAAAGAAGCCCAAAAGGGCCCAGAAACTATTTGCTTTTCTTCCCTATGTTATCCAATTTATCTTGGCAGATGACTTTTTTTTTTTTTTAAAATCCAATCTTTAAGAAACTGCTAATGAGACACATTTCTGAGATGAGTCTTAACGATGTGATATGGTAGGCGGTCTGTCATGCACCTTGACCATTAGCTTGGGAAGGACAGAGAGACTTGGAAAGGTCAGAGCAGGGAAAAAGCTGCTGGTCCTCTGAAGTGCAGAAATGCTACCTGCTCTTCAAAGTTATCAGATCTTTTACTCATTTGCTGCCTCATTCTGCTTCTCATTTCATAGAATCCTGAACAGGGACACCTACAGCTAGATCAGGTTGCTGAGAGCCCCGTTCAGCCTGGCCTTGAGTGTCTCTAGGGATGGGGCTTCCACCACATCTCTGGGCAACCTGTTCAGTGCTTCAACACCGTTATTGTAAAAAACTTTTATATCCAGTCTAAATCTCCCCTCTTTTAGTTTGAAGTCATTTCCTCTAAATGTACATGAAGTTCTTCATCCTTAGTTTGGTTATCTGTAATATCCATGCCACATGGTCAGCAAAACAAGCTAACACCTCAGTGGTCTGTCCATTTTGCCTTCTGGACACAAAGCAAGAATTTGAATGCATATAGGCCTGTGCTGAAACTTATTCTCCGCATGTCTCCTGAGAGAGTGTTTCAGTTTCCCATGATTCTTCAGCAGAAATCCCAGAATTGTTGTATGGAATTTTCAGAGTGAGGGATACAATCAGCATGGTAACTCAGATAGGCGTCTAGTATAACAACACAAGCATGGTTGAAGAGATATGGATTGGGGATGTAGCTGTTGATATCAAAGGCTGGCTCTATTATTATTCAGTTGGAGTTTGCATTGAAGACATAGGTAAACAACAATGTGGTGAGAATGAACTATCCCCAAAGGTAAAGTTCTTGTGCCTATGGTTAAAAAAAGATTGTCATATATCAAAGGAGATTAAAAAACAAATGAACAAACAAAAATCAATGCTTGGTTACATTCATCCTGAAACTCAAGGAGTTTACTTAACAGTTGTACTAGATTTTCACATTTTACTAGTAATGAAACATACATAATAACAAATAATTTGGACAACAAGTTAAAAAAATACGAATTGTCTTGGAAATTTGTGACTGGCCACAGAACTAGCGTAATTCTCTTCCCTGATCCTATTAATTTTAACCTTGCTTCAGAAAAGCTCTAAAGACAGTGTCTGCAAGTGTCTGCATGGTGAAAAGTATTTTAGTAGGCAATTTTTGTTAAACATGTTTAACTACTTGTATTACTGGCATGATCACTTGCCAATACGATATAAAAATCAGATTCCTTTAATTTTCAACAGAGCACTCTATTTTCTTTTCCATGAAAGGTTGCTAAAAATGTTCAAAATTCAAGCTGTGCATAGACAGAAGAATAAGGAATAGCATAAAAGAAAAAAATAAAAATATTTATACCAAATTATAGCAAGAAGTTGGTTCACACAATCTTTTTGGAGCTGGAGGTCTGAAAGCTCAAAAGGTTACACCCATCACTGTCCAAAATGATGAAGACCACCATGAAGTAAGAGGAAGCATGTGCAGTTTTTTAAATAAGCATATGACCCTTTCCACAATAAATAAATAAATGAACAGACAAGCCACACACGCATAAAACCTAACCCAAACGAACAATTAAACAAAACCCCAGGAGCTGAGAAGGAGGTCTGAAACAACCTGAACTTTGCAGGGTGAGTCATAGAAATCAAAGCAGTTGATTCTTTCTCATTTTCCTCTCAGTGTGGCCTCTGACACATCACCTACACCATTAAAGAACCCTGTGTTATTAAATCATGTGGCTCTAAAAGTTTGGGGAAAACAAATAATAATCTATGGATTACCATGACAGTGCTATATACCTTTCATATTATGCTTAGTCTCTCACATGTATACATGTGCTAACGGCGTAACTTTTAAAGTCTGTATTATATATTTTTATTCATTTTGCCAGACTTAGCCGCAGAAATATTACTAAGTGTGCATAATATATGGAAGTGTGCATGAATCAGATGGAATATTTATAAATCCTTCTCATAAAAATGCAGAAAGCCATGAATCTATGATTGTTAAAAATAGACATATCTACAGATTCATTGCCATCTTTTAAGACTATCATTACTTAGATACACAATTGTAAACTTTAATTGCAAATCTATTTGTGCCACAATAGAAATAATGTTAAAAATCGTGACTGTTAAGCTCATTGCCTTGGAATAACATGCATTGTAAGCTTTTTTTCGCCACATAGGCTAAATAAGTAGAAGAGCATTTTTTTCCAGAACAGTGCCTAGTTGACAAGAAAATGTTTGTTTCTATAAATACAGTCAGAAATTCTAATGGATCCAATATTTCATAATAACAATTTTTCTTTGTTCATCATCTTCAATAGTACTTTAAATATTTATAATCAGTTACTGAATGCTACATTTTCACTGAGTTCTTAAACCTCTTATGACTCTTCTTTCTTTCTTCCTTTCTTCCTTTCTTCCTTTCTTCCTTTCTTCCTTTCTTCCTTTCTTTTCTTCCTTTCTTCCTTTCTTCCTTTCTTTCTTTCTTCCTTCTTCTTTCTTTCTTTCCCTCCTTCCCTCCTTCCCTCCTTCCTTAAATCCCCCTAAATGTTTATTTATCTACTACAGTACTTCTAATTTGTCCCTGAAGTTATAACTGAGTGTGATAGGCAGGAGCATTTTGCTTCATCGCTCTCTGATATTGTTACAAAGCATCCAGGCTACAGTGACCAGCTTGTAAACAAGAAAAACAATAACAAACTTAAACCAATAAAACTAATAAAAGCCCTCAAACTTTTCTTTCGTGCTAGAACTCTTCTCTGGTCAGATTTATTCAGATAGTGTAAACTGTGCTGTGATGGTGGGGAAGTGTGTGTAGCTGAAAGCCTACACTCCTTCACTGATGATACACATAGGGGGTGATGCCTGTGCTAATTCTGTGCAGCTCATTAAGCATGATTGCTTTCTGGATGATCTGAAAATGATGGTTTCAGTATGCTGTGGCAATTCATAGCCCAGAAGCACAGGTTACATAGTACTTGCTTTTGCATGTCTGCGTTTATACTGCAGGGTAAAGAGTGAATTTGAGAACAAGCTTAGATATGCAGCACCCTCCAACTGGTTTGATCCATGACTTAATTATGAGTTTGGACTCATCTATAATTGGTTGCTGTTGGTACTGACATCTGTATACAAATTGGTCATAGGACAGTCCCTTTTTAGTCAGTCACACAATTCCATAGTGCTTCTTAGAGTGCTGTTGATTTGACCTAATGTGGTGTACACATTGAGAACATATAATCTGTACTCTGAAGTTCTTATTTCTTTTTATCGGCTATAAAAATACAAAGAAAGACTAGTAGAGATGAAATTATCTACAATGTACATGGAAAGGAAAATCACAACGTGTCTGTTCTCCCTACAGGAAAAGCTAAACTGCCAGTTAGATTGTTCAGCCTTTTTAACTACTTGATGTATCCAGATTGCTCAGATGGAACGGGCTGATGTTGAGAGACTGAGAGTTCCCCTGTTTTCCCCTCCAAGAAAACATTCTGGAGCTTCATGACATTTGCAGAAATTAGAACAGAAAAAAAAAATTAGGCTATTAACACAGTATTTTTACATACTTATTATCTATATCAGTCCTACAGTATTAATATTCTACTGAAGTTATTGTTCTGCCTTATAAATAGGCATATTAACATGCATGACTCTAGTCCAAAGAAAGTTAACTAGTTCTTTGCATTTATTTAATGTTCTTCACCCAACTATCTTAAAACACTTGATAAGCTGTTTCTGACTATGGGAGCTTCTGAGATATATATGAGAGGGCGAAAAAAAGAGAAAAAAGATAGCTCTGGCAGTTCTCTGGATTGTTTTTATGTCATTACCATTGGAACTTGACTCTGTTAATCACATTCCTGGTAAATACATCTAAAGATGACACAACACATTGCAAAGGGATATGAAAAAAGCAAGTAGGCATGTGCTAACTGGTTTGATTGACCAGCAACTACACCTCTACTACATGGGCCATTCCCTAAGGAATGTTTCCCTAAAGAAACATTACTTCTAACTTCAGGGTAACTATGAGACCTGGGGTTTTCCATGAAACAGACCTTGTGGACCTCTAGCTGGAAAAGCATGGTGGGTGATAGTAATTTGGGAAACATAGCTTAAAATAAGGTGGAGCTTAGTGTATTCGAGTTATATTTGTATGAACCATTCTATTAATTTCTGATTTGTTAGCCGATAAAGACCAAATAGCCCTAATGGGAAGTAACAAGCTTGTGAATCATAGCTGCCTCCTGATGTTCATTTGATTATAACCACAGCTTATGAAAATCATAACTGTGTTAAGGGGTTATTTGGTAATTAGGTTTTCTATTAGAATAAGGACATGGAGAAAGGATCATTGGAAGGAATGTGCAATGAATGGATTTCATTTCTTTACGACCATCTCTTCAGCATTTTGAGAAGAAATATGATAGCAAATCAAGCATATCAACAAGGGACTCATAGGCCATTTTAATGTGACCACTATAATAATCAAAAGAAGAGAGAACCTGTCATACCGCAGGGTGCTAAAAGAGCTTATCAGGCTTAACCTGGTATTATGAAGGTTGGACAGAGGCCAGATATGATTACATGTGAGGGTTAAACACCAGGGACAAAAGACAGCTATTTAAGATGATGGATAAAATAGGCATAAGAACAAAAGGGCATTAATGCAGCTTAGAATTAGGGGAATTAGAGGGTTTCTAAAAAACAGAATAGAGACTTTAAGCAACTAATTACCTGTAAAAGTAACAAGGAAATAAAGCTGAGGAAAGCTTTTAAGAGGAGAAGCTTATGCTATAGAAATGGAAGACCTATGCTCTTCTGATTTACATTGAAAATTGCTGAATATTATCTATACAAAAGTGTTCCACTACAAATCACTGAAAAAAAAATTGTTGTCACCCATAAATATACTGGTGATTTAAAAAGACTAACACCTTTAAAATCTTACACACAAAGAAAGACTATTTTGCAGTCTGGCTAACTTTCCTTTTTTTTGAATAGAGGACAGTGATCACTTACTAAACAAAAACAGGTAGGCTTTTTTACATATTAAATTTCAATGAATAACAGTGAATAACACTATTTTTTTTCCTGTTCCAGTGAATATTTACATCAATCAAAAAAACAAAAAACAAAACAAAACAAACAAACAAAAAAAACCAGCTCAAACCAACCCACAAAAAAAGTAAACAGGTATAAAGTAGAGCCAATTTTCTAGTCTAGAATTTATGATGTTAACACATATTTCATTCGTTCTGATAAGTGTTCTTGTTTTACTTATGTTAAAATTATATTTCACATACTTGATTTAAAGATAAAATAATTTACAAGAAAGAAAAAACACTTTGTAGGTCACAGGATTATAAGCGAGGCAAAACATATTTTAAGAATTGTGCATTTGATAAAGCATTCTGTATTAGTCCCAATTAATTTTTCAACAAGGCTTTATCACCATCTTTCTAATCTCTTTTGCAGATGAACGTCATCCTTTTTTGCTTTGTAGATTTATGAGCTATATGCTGACATAACACTGAACATAGTTATGGCATGCTCAAGTGGTCTTATTCATATCTGTTAGGTGACCTAGGGATCTCACTTTTCCATCTATTTGAATCCATCATTACTTGTAGGAGTCAATACATTTAATTATTCAGCAGATTCAGCAAAGAGGAAATCTGTGTCTTTCTGGGGCACTATTCTTCACATTTCAGGGGTGAGTCTACATTAGCTGTTTTAGTTTCAACCAGGCATGTGCTCATAGAGCACTTAACCCTGTTTTCCTTCACAAGGAAACAAGGTTTCACGAGGTCCCAAAATGTATGACTAGATGCCTTTGAAATGAAACCAAATCAGAAGATGTTCTCCACAAACATAGGTAATGTGACCCAGCTGGTCATGGTACCTCAGCCAAGAAAAGAAAAGGCTTTTACATTTTTTAGGTATGTATATAAATTTGTATATTTCTACTTTTTTTTTTTTTTTTCTTTTTTTTTTGTGGGAATATGTTAAGTTACAAAAGCACACAAGAGAGAAACAATGAAACTGCAGTAGGAAAAATCACAGTGTAGCTTCAGAATCTGTGGAAAATGCATAATTAGGATTTCACTACAATGAGGCACCATATGAGAAATCAACAACAATTGTGATGCAACATCTTGTACACCTAAACCCCAAAGCTACTAAGAACCAAAATTAGCCACTGTACATGCGAAGAGTGAGTGAAATCACAGTTACTGGATAGAAAAGGTGTATTTCTGTACATTTACAGAGCATGTATTGCAGACCATGAAAATTCAAAACTCATTCCTTCAACATATGTAGGTATGGACATCGTGTTACATGCGGCATTACATATTACTGCCCCTCACTTCCAAGATTATTGTTACCACAAGATATGCAGTACAGAGTAAGCACCTCTGTCTCATTTTCAGTGACACAAGAGAAAAATTATGTTAGGTGTTCATGGAACACATAAAACGTGGGTGCTCAAGGCTAAAATTCTAGCTCTGCCTTTGATTTTATTTACAGTTAAAATCAGTCAGTTTAAATATGACTGCATAACCTCTTGAAAGTGCTGTCAAGTGGCATCTCTCTGTATTCTCATTCAGCTGATGCTATAGATGCAAAGTCCATTAAATTTGTCTAACAATCACACCTAGGTGACCTAGGTGATACCTAGCATTGTAGGTCCAGCAGAGTGAGATGGTGAGATGTCTGCTTGAAAAGATCCATATTTAATTTTATGCTTTACTTCCTCATGATAAAAAGGGGGATTATGAGACTTTGCATTCCTCAGAGAGGGTTTGAAAGCCCAACCTATATATAAGATACTTAGATATTACGGTGACAGAACTCATACATTATAGTCCAGGAATCTAAATGTTAAGTGCTATGCAAACATTTAATTTATCCAAGTTTCAGTGTTTTCAAATCATTTGTGAAAGGAACTATGTTTGTAGAAGGAACAGCAAACCTTGGAGTAAAGTTGAGCACAAGATTTATTCTTCTGAGGTGTTCCTTCTGGTGCAAAATCTAACAGAATTGGATTACACATTGTCACTTGCTGCTTAATCTTGGTTTTACAAGGTGTTGATTGCTTGACCTGATTTTAAGGGATTTGAAACTTAAATGCCTTATCCTTAATAGCAATTCTAAATTTTATAGCTTTGAAACAGTGAAAAGAAATAAGATCTGCTGTATAGTCATTGAGTCAGAATAAGTCATTAATTCCTGTCATGTTCAGAAAGACTTATATGGCTACACGTTGGGAAACATTACATGTTATTTGTGCAATTGAAAATTGAGAACTGAACAGGTAATTAGGAACGTAATCTTTCCTGCTTAGAATTAGATGTGCACAACAATAATAATCAACAGATCTCAAAGTTCAAGGCAGACAACTAAGAGAGAATAAAATAAAATACTTAGTCCAATATTTTCTGAAAAGTCGGTTGAAATTACTATGAGGAAATAACAACCCTGTCTTTGTAGGGATTTTGATTTTTCATTTTACTCCTCCTCAGAAATCAGAAGCCGAAACTGTTATTTAGGACATTTGTTCTTAATAAAGGGAGTTAACAGTTAGTCAGAAGTGAGGGGAATTGTTTGCATTAGCAAAAGAAAAACATAATAACAAGTGCTTCTTTCTAGAATCCTATGTGTTTATCAAAAATGCAGAAGTTTCTCCAGGCACGATGGGGCTCAAAAAGCAAAGAAAACCTCTTTGCTTATAGAGCTTGGTGTCTTTATCCAGTCACCATCTCCGCGTGAACATCCCTTTCTCAGCTTTGTCTCTGGTCCGTGATAAACATGCTTCTCTGGAGCTCTTATTGCTTCCTTTCCTGACTGAATGTGTTTAAAAATATAGCATTTTTCAAACTAATATCACTGTCTTGAAAGGATTTTCCAACCCAACTAAAATGCACTGTGTTGAAAGGAGCTCATGATTGGTATAAAATGGTCATTCTTATTTCCACTTCAAAGTGTGAATTCATAACTAATCTTGGGTATATTTCCTGTTAAATACAAATAGAACAGTAACTCTCAGATCTTAAATATGCATGTCATTAATCCTTGCTTCTGGTTTAACAGTAGAAATACAGGACAAGGTAATGTCCTAGGTTTTCACTATTAAGTTCTTACAAAGGCATTGGGAAGTTGAAAAAACCTGTGAATTATGAGATGTGAGCTAGTGAGTATGAATGCAGATCCATCTCCAAGAATGATCTGAATAGTGTTATTATTAATCCCTAGCAAGAATCACATTGCTTGCAATGAAGGACCAGATCAGTCTTGGGAAACATTAATGTTTTTCTGGTACTTGCTGGCCAGAAATGAATGTGAAGAACTGAGACCCAGATTACCAACAGTAAAGAACAGCACAAAGTCACTGGAAAGCCATGGTGGTGACAGAAGGTAGCCAATGGCAGGACAGAAGCTGACTTCTCATGCAGACTTTACCTGGGAAAACTACCCACATTCCTATTTCTATCTGACTTTGGCTACTCATTCAAGTTCTCCAGTTATTAGGCAGCTGTTCAGCCTTTCTTATGAAAGCTTCATATGTAGGTTAAGAAGCAGAAAGGAGAGAGAGAGAAAGAGAGGCAGAAGAGAAGACAGGACTGAATCAAAAGTGAGATATGCAGTGTGGGAAAAGATGATGATAAAAAGACGGAAATTTAAAAACTAGAAACAAAGGCCAGCTAAATACTAAAAATATTTATTTTCAAGTAAGCATTGAATATTGAGCTAGTTCTTAGAGATCTGTCTGTATTGGACACTGGAAGGACTCTCATTCCTTTCACAAGAGGAAATGGACTGAAAGAAAGAGTATTTGCTGATGTATTTCAGTCAAGACCCAAGTAATGGCTAATCTTGGAAAGTGCCTGCAGCAGGGCTGCTCAGGTCATCTTGGCTTCCTGGAACAGGGTTCTGCTTGTCTCCTTTACTGGAGAGAAAATCTTTGAGGTAAACCATCATTTTTTATCAGAGATCAACAGGCAGCAAAATTCACTCACACATTACCTACTCTAAGGCACTTAACATCACTGAAAACTGAACTTCTGGCCAGGTCAAGAAGTGATGTAGCATTAGCTAAATCCTTAACCATTGCCATTTTGGAACATGATAATAGCTCTAAAGAGAGACAGAGGTGGAGAAAAAAAGGTTTTTCCCATTGAAAAAGCCTGAGAAATGTGGAAAAAAAAAAAAAAAAAGTGGTTGCTAGTTGGATATTGCTTCTTTACTCCTCAAACAATGTAGATCTGATACTGAAATAGCAATTCTGCTGTTCCATACCCCTTGTACATGTTCTATATTTTGTTAGATGTTACTTCACAGAGATACAGTAAAATCCCTAAATACTGAAAGGTTTTGGAAAATGCCAATAAAAAATGAGTTTATGAGATTTGTTTTTGAGCTGGAACAGTTTCCAGAACACAAATATTAATCACAGAACTGCAGGGGTTGGAAGGGACCTCAAGAGATCATAGAATCATAGAATCAAAGAATGGTTTGGGTTGGAAGGGATCTTAGNACAATACTCCAGGTGAGGTCTCACAAGAGCAGAGTAGAGGGGCAAATCACCTCCCTCGACCTGCTGGCCACGCTTCTCTTGATGCAGCCCAGGATGCGGTTGGCCTTCTGGGCTGCAAGCACACGCTGCCGGCTCACGTTGAGTTTCTCGTCAACAGACACCCCCAAATCCTTCTCCTCAGGGCTACTCTCAAGCTGTTCTCCGCCCAGCCTGTATGTGTGCTTGGAATTGCCCTGACCCAGGTGCAAGACCTTGCATTTGGCTTTGTCAAACTTCATGAGGTTGGTGTGGGCCCACCTCTCAAGCCTGTCCAGGTCCCTCTGGATGGCATCCCTTCCCTCTGGCGTGTCGACTGCACCACACAGCTTGATATCACCTGCAAACTTGCTGAGGGTGCACTTGATCCCACTGTTCATGTTGCTGACAAAGATGTTAAACAGTACCGGTCCCAGTACCAGTCCCCGAGGAACACCACTCGTCACTGGACTCCATTGGGACATTGAGCCATTGACCACAACTCTCTGAGTGTGGCCGTCCAACCAATTCCTTATCCAGCGAGTGCGTTGTCCATCAAACCCGTATTATCCAATTTATTGACCAGGATGTTGTGTGGGACAGTGTCAAATGCTTTGCAGAAGTCCAGGTAGATGTCATCAAGTCCAATCCACCTGCAAAAGCAGGTTCCCTACAGCAGGTCACACATGTAGGTATCCAGGTGGGTCTTGAATATCTTCAGGGAAGGAGACTCCACAACCTCCCTGGGCAGCCTGTTCCAATGCTCTGTCACCCTCACCATGAAGTTCTTATGAATATTTGTGCAAAATTTCCTATGTTCCGGTTTTTTGCCAATGCCCCTTGTCCTATCACCACACACCACTGAAAAGAGTGGCCCCGTCCCTTTACCTCACACACTTTAGATGTTTATGAACGTTGAAAAGATCCCTTCTCAGTCTTCTTTTCTCAAGGGTGAACAGACTCAGGTCACTCAGCCTTTCCTCATAAGGGAGATGCTCCAGGCCCTTTATCATCTTTGTTGCTCTCTGCTGGACTCTTTCCAGGAGATCCCTGTCTTCTTTGTACTGGGGAGCCCTGAGCTGGACACAGTATTCCAGGTGAGGCCTGACCAGGGCAGAGTAGAGGAGGAGGATCACCTCCCTTGACCTGCTGGCCATGCTCTTTTTAATGTACCCCAGGATACCGTTGGCCTTCTTGGCCACCGGGGCACACTGCTGGCTCATGGCCAACCTGTTGTCCACCAGGACCCCCAGGTCCTTCTCCACAGAGCTCCTCTCCAGCAGATCATCCTCCACATTATAATGTGTAATAATACACATTATTATATATTATAAAAAGAAAGAATGAGCCTAAAACTTCTAAGAGAACAAAATGTAAATTTCACCAGTCTTTAAATATCCTTCTTATCAGTTTCTGCAAACTCACAGGCAAGAAAGACTGAACTTTTATTTTTGTCAGAGTTCTAAAACTGAGGCTCACTGTTTTAGCAACTAATTTGTCTTTCCAAATGTCTTTTTTTATATAATTTCATTTTTTATAATTTCATTTTCAAACTTGTTCAGTGGTCAACAAAATATAATTTACATTATGCCTCTTCCCTCAAATTCCTGAAAGCTAGCCTTTTCCTTTAAAAATCAATTTATATGTAAATTATAACATATCTCTATGTAGTCCTAAATATTTTTCCATGTAAATCTTTTCAGCACAGATTCTCAGTGTATCTGCACCCACTCAACGTGCATTATTTTTGATAATTTTAGTTTTCTTTCATTCACAAATCGCAAGACTTCCCGAAAGTGAAACCAGTAAAATTACTAAGGCAAAAGACATTTTTTTCTTCAATGTAAATACTGCTTCACTGCATGTACATAGGAAGAAAATTGAACACTAAGCCCTCCTAACTATTGATGTTAGAATCCTGTGAAACAGATAGCACAGAAGAATTCCCCGTTGCATATCATAGCACATATCAAAAGCAGAATGAGAGTCAAACTTCATAGCACACTATCTAACCAAGTCACCCTCAAATGAGCTCCCATGGTAGTGCATTCAGAGATGCTATCCTCTTTTACTATTAGTAGAAAAGTGTTGATATTTTTGGACTGCAACTGTTCAGAATTTGGTTTCTAAGGATTTCAAAACTTGCATGAATAGAATGCTGAGT
This sequence comes from Penelope pileata, assembly GCA_013396635.1. Taxonomy (NCBI): domain Eukaryota; kingdom Metazoa; phylum Chordata; class Aves; order Galliformes; family Cracidae; genus Penelope; species Penelope pileata. Next base: position 268,623 of record WBMW01003431.1, on the reverse strand, counting down.
TGTGGCAGATCACTTCAAGATAAGATTTAAAGCCAGAATTACATATCTTTTAAAAAATAAAATCTATAATAAGAACACAAAATTATAAAATGACAAAATAACAAAGTACATTCCTAGGAACATAACAGTATAGATTTTCTTTAGTTCTGCTATACTTCAAGTAGCTCTTGACACTGACTAATTTTCATTCCCTGTGTTTTGTTATCTCATCTTCTATAAAATTCTTGGAGCATAAATATGGTTTTTCTATTGCTCTGTTGTAGACACAGCCACCCACAGACAATCTCTACTTCTATAAGGAATCACTTCATTTTCTCTGTTCCTATTTATCTGCTCCTATTTTAAGAATATATGACTGTAGCTGAACCACAAATCATTACAGATTATCCACTCACTACTATATTTTTAGACATGATACATAGATTTAACCCTAAAGGAAATACGTTTCCTCTTGCCAGTGTCATTTTAAAATCAACTGCACTCGGAAAGTGTATTAAATAACACAAATAGCAAAGCATTCCCAAAGTGTTTCTAAAGTCTGCATAAGTCTATAAACATGGTCCCTTATATAGGTTCTCTCCACTATCCTATTTTGGTGAACTGAATTATCCAGTCTTTTAATATTTCTCAAGTAGTATTTCTCAACAGACAAGGGACAGAGACGTTCAGTCTGTTAAGACCCTGAGGTGAGCCCTAGTATTTTCATATTAGCAATTTAGTCAACTGAAACAAATTAATCCCTTCCATCAACTACAACTTAGTCGTTTGCAACATCTCTGCAAACGTGCTGCACATCAGACAAGACTATCATTATTATATCTACATTTGTGAGATCCCACCTAGAGTACTGCATTCAGCTCTGGGGCCCCCAGCACAAGAAAGACATGGACCTGTTGGTGTGGGTCCAGAGGAGGGCCACAAAGAGGAATCAGGAGGCGGGAGCATCTCTCCTATGAAGACAGGCTGAGGGAGCTGGGGTGTTTCACCTTAGAAAAGAGAAGACTCCAGGGAGACCTTACAGCATCTTTCCAGTACCTGAAGGGCACCTACAGAAAAGCTGGAGAGGGGCTTTTTATGAGGGCATGTAGTGATAGGACAAATGCAATGGCTTTAAACTGAAGGAAGGTAGATTTAAATTAGATATAAGGGAGAAATTGTTCATTATGATGGTGGTGAGGCACTGACACAGGTTACCCAGAGAATCTGCGGATGCCAAGTGTTCAGGTCCAGGTTGGATGGAGATTTGAGGAAACTGATCGAGTGGAAGGTATTCCTGCTCATGGCAAGGGGACAGAAACAAGATATCTTTAAGGTCCCTTCCAATCCAAACCATTCTATGATTCTATGATATCACAAAATGTGTTTATGAACTGTGTTCCTTGCTGTATTTCCCTTAGTCATGATGATTAGTGAGCAATGGACTGCAGTACTGCTGAAGGTAAAGGAGTTTTGCAGGGAATAAGGTATTATTTATCAAGTGCTCTGTGATCTTCCATTACTAAAGGCACAATAGTAGTCATTCAAAAAAATCAATATACTATGGATTTCTTTCTTGAAGATTTCTTACTTGAAAACTGACCTTATTTGTATTGTTCTCAGGATGAACTCTCTTTTGATATAAGCCTCCAAAATGCATCAAGTCCAGGTCTCCTCTCTTCCTTTACATCACAGGATATATCAGTACTGGATCAGCAGTGACAATACTGCACAAATTAGTAACCTTTGATATTAAATTGCAAGCTAGTCAAAATTAGTAGAAGCTGTGTGGTTAATAATTAAGATGAAGCCCCCCCTTCAAGTATTTCTGACAAGTATTGCTGACAAGGGTTTCTGCGAATATATGCAGTTGACCTCCTTTCATTCCTTTCTCTCATCCTGCTCTTATTGTCCAAGGAGCTTTTAACACTATGTATTGCCCAGAGGAAAAGCGTTGTGGCTTCCACTCAATAAGCATCAGTATTCTTACATGTTGCTCTGTTAATACCTGCTGTATCTTGTCAGCCAGAAATCGTTCTGCTAGCACTACTCTTATTCATATTCTTTCATCAGCCAGTGTGTCAGCCTGGTGCTCTCAGCTAACTCATTGTTCTGCTATTACAACTTTTCTCTCTTTTTTAAGTGAAGTCAGAAAGAAAATATAGACCTATGACTTTCTTATACAGAACTGCAGTCTACTATGTTGGAGATACACATTCACAGGCATACAAAATCTACAGAATTGTTTCTGTTAGATTTTTTTGTCTTTTTCTGAGTCTGTGCTTCCATCAACAATGCTACAAATCTGCAGAGATTCCTGTGCGTGCGGCTGTGAAGGTGATCAGTGCAATGTGAATCACTGAACGTTCTTCAGAGATCATAGCACCTCCCACAGTCTCAGGTGTAAATTTTCTCGATTTAGCTTCATAATAATAGGTAGAAAACAAAGGGTGACAAGAACAATAAAAAAGTGTTCATTGCTTCTCAGCACACATTTTTCTTCAGCTGTGTCATGTTTCTGTGAAGGCTTCAGTTAGGTCAAAAACTTACTTCAACTACAAAATTGGGAAAGAGGGATTTTGTTTCTCCTTTCTGTGAAAATGCAACCTCAACTTTAGAGTTATTTCCTATCTTCTATAATCCTTTGGTTTCATGTACTTCAGCCTTTTAAAAAAAATCCTCTTCAGCAGGAATATGTCCTGAATAAAGACCATTAGCTTAGAAAGTGAGAAAGTGGGAAGAAGTTGGAGTTTTTGGAAAATACTGAGTTATTGGGAAAAGAAAAAAAAACAGCAACAACATTTTTCATGATGTCTTTTGCTAACATTGAGCTAACAATGCTAAATAAGAGACAAAGTATAGCATATAAAATTAAGCTGGTCTTCAGTGTTTATTGCAGCTAGTGTCTGAATATGTTTCTCTGTTGCCTGAGCACCTCTGCTGCTACTTTTTATTTAGAAAATGATTAGAAATACATTTATGTGATTAGGTGACTTGGCTGTCTATCCTGAACTCATTCACAATACACTGGTTAACATGCCAAATTGACACAGATGCCCACCATGTGTTATGGTCAAGCACTACTTTCTTGACAGGAGATGCTTTCTGAAGTATTTCTTGACTGTAGCTGGTGTATGATATATAACAGTCCCCTTCAGTACAAAGGCAAACAGCTTATTTTAAAAGATTTTCAGTTGAAATTTTCTAACTATTGAAAATGGATAGGATCAGCTCCCCAAATCTTCAGATAACACTCAAAATAACCAATCTGATTTAGCACCAAATGAGACTGAAGCACTCCTAAGTCACTTACTGGAGATGGGATTTATCTTATCAAACTTTAGATCTCTGTAGAGACCTACAACAGATTTTGTTTTCTAGAACTCCTTTTTCAGTGATAGTGAGAAGCAGGGACTTTTAAGGAGCAAGTAAATTGATCTCTACCTTAGAAATGAGTGAAATAGCACTCTAGAAGTGCCTATTCTTTTTCTGTAAAGGAAGCTTGACTGATGACTTCAGACACAGACAATGCATTATAGATGTCTCCATAGATGAGAAGCCTCCTTCCATGGAATTTTGAAGAAGAAAAAGAGCAAGGGATTTTTGAAACTTACTCCCACTCTTTCTTGAGTGAATGAGTATTTGCAGTGCCTTTCACAGCACAGTCAAGCAGGTTAATTTGAACAACTGATTTTGGAAGCTGCTCTCACTTCACTAGCAGTGTGCTATTAGCTCTCCCCAGCTGACACTGGGGATTGGAAATTTCCACAGTTACTGAGTCTTTGGGATCTATTTCTCATCCACTACCTTTACTCTTTCCGCACTTCTCTTCAGCCTTAGGATGCAGCTGAATGTTATACCAGCAAATGCAAAAAATCTTAATATACCTCAATATTGTCCGTAACTATCGGGATACACACTTGCTAAGATCTAAAAGCTCTTTTTGTTTGAAAGAAATAGTCTAAAATCAAATATATATGTCTGTTCTCCTATATGACTACACAGTCCTCAAATACAACACTATCCCATCAACAAGTTAGATTAGAACTGAATAAAGGGCCAACCTCACTGTAAATGACATGGGAGGTGTCTTAGTTTCTAATAGAAGTTACTTCTCATAGTGTCTGGTATGAAGCTATGTTTTGGTCTCAGAAGAAAAACAAAGCTGATAACACCTGGCAGTGTTGAATGCAGCCAAGGACATATGTTCCACAGTGAAGCAGTTAGGTCCTAAGGAGCTGGGAACTGGGAGGGGACAGGATCAGGGCAGCTGACTTGAACTGACCAAAGAGCTATTCCATACCATATAACATCATGTGATTTTTACAGAAGGGGAGTTATTCTCATAACTTTCTTTAAAAATAATTTCTGTTTAAATTTCTGATTATGGCTCTGTGTTTATGTCCAGACTTGCAGTAAGTATGCACAGATAAAATTTATCTTAAAATCACATGCAAGCAGGAAGTCCATTCTACCAACTTAATACTATATAAGTAGCTTGGGAATCAAAGAGGTTAGAATAATGATAATTTAACTTTGTTTTTCTTTTAGAAATGCTTCTCTTGATTCAATAAAGAAAAACAGACAAAATGTGATGAATCTCTAGGTTGTATTTATTTGGCTTATTTATTTTTTCTATGCAACCTTCAAGTTGATTTATAGCATTACATTAAAATAACTTGGCAGTGGCAGTCTTTGTTGCAAAACAAATGCATCAAATTAACCATCCTGTGTACTACAATTCCGGACAACAAAGTGCCAAACAGTACATAGGTAGGTTCAGCACTTTTAAAATGCTCTGTATATACCTTAATGCTTAATCTAGCCATTGATTGATTAGACTACAGTTATCACATAAAAGGATCAGCTCCATTACAAGGAAAAATAAAACAAAAAACAAAAAAAAACAGCTATAAAGTACTTGGACCTCTATTAATATCGCCTGAGAAACACTCAGTATAAATGAGGGACTGAAATGAGGGACAAAGGTGAACTTCTTCAATGCTAGTAATTAATTTTCGCTTTGCATAGGGTAATTGAGGGCAATCACAGAATATTGCATGTCATTTCATTACCAAGCCATCAGATGGACTTTCATTTGCATACCCTGGTACATCTTTTAACCCATGAGTATCTCGGCTGCTGGACCTGTGATGAAGATGAAAGCATCCTTAACTTTCCCATCATTCCCTTCTTCCTTCTAAATGTTGTCCTATCCCTTTCATTAACTGTATTTTCTGTAGACTAAACAAGCAAACAAACAAACAAAAAGAAGAAATCCATGCTTTTCTTTAGAATGAGAAAGCGCAGAACTAATATTCTAGACCACCATTAGGTATGATCTAACAATAAAATAAAATTATCTGCCTGAGATTGTCATGCCATTGTGGTTGTTGCTGTCATAACCTTTATAGCTTCCTTTTCTATGCCTGCTAAGATCCCTTAGCCCATCTGCCTAGCCCACAGAAGCAGGCTGTGAGGAAAGCCAAAGGCAGCTGCCAGTGTAATAGATAGAACTAGAAGAAGTTCAGGTCTGTAACACAAATCAACAACCAGGTTCTTCATTTCTTCACGAATTCCGTGAACATAAAGGACAACTTCACTGACAGCTTAATCCACTTTTTCTACAAAATTTGACATATACTTTTTTAATGAACCTTTCTGATGGTAACTCTCTCACTAGTGTTATGCTCAAGGCCACCATACATTTGACTGATTGTTCACCTAAATTTATAAGAATTTAATCCTCTTCTACGGAATAATTTGAGATGAAGATAAATATGCTTGCTCCTTTAGAAGTGATAAAAGTATATCAAAATAGGTCAATGTGCCCTAGTACCAGATTCACACAGCTTCCTTTTAGGAACCTAAATGAAGAGCACAACTTTTCTGGATATTACATGGTATTTTCTGCAATTTGTCGAAATGTAAGATTTGAATCTCTGGAAATACATTTCTTTTTCTCCATTGACTTTGTGGGATTGTATGGAAAATACATTTCCTGACTTCGATATTTCAATTAGATGACTAAATTACATGGAATAAACCTCGGCTTTAGTGCATCAATTGGATTCTGCCATTCCTCCGCCCAAAAAGAGACAAAACAAACAAACAAACAAACAAAAAAACACAGAAACCACTATCATCAACAAAATGTCGAAACCCAAATTAACTGACCAACTGAATGAAACTATCAGAAAATGATCTTATTGTTCTTAATACTATCTGAAGCACATTTGTTTGATCTTCAGTTAAACTGATGTCTATTTTTTCATATAACATTACAAGGGGGTTTGCTTTATTGTGATTTGGCTTCATGAAAATAATTTCATTATTCAAATAGAATTGAATAACTAAATAAATATGTTTTAGCAAATTTCCCAAGGGGTAATTCTTTTCGCAAAATGATTAACATATCATACAGTTTGATGATTTCAGTAGTAAGGAGAAGAGGAGAAGTGAATTAGTTTAATTTTAACCACAAATCTTTTCAATTTGCTTAAAAATCTTCACGGTTTTGAAGATGTCAAGGAAGATTAAAACACTATTAAAGCAGCAATTTATCACAATTAACAGAGAATAACTTTTTTTTCTTCTTCTTCTTCTTTTTTTTTTTACTATAATCAAGTCCCTGTCTCTTTCCTACTAAAGGCTATGATCCTTAGCCCTTGTTAATCCTTTCAGGCTGTTTGTCTGATATTTCCAAATATAAACTATTATCTAAAAAGTTATTTTACTGGGGAAAAATCCTGGATTCTGCACGACAATTGTTTTTATTATTCATTCCTATTAGATTAACTTCCAAGTGTACCTACCACACACTGTTAGACTAACAATATGCATTTGTTATGTCATACTACTACTATAGATTACAATGGAAAATTTACGAGAATTCTCAGGAAATTAAAATGTTATTATTTCTAAAATATGACCATAATGTGCATTTGTTTTGTCAGATGGCATTATGCACTTAGCTACACTGACCGTAAGGGGTTTTTGTTTGAAAGGATAACAAAGCAAAACATTTCTTGATCTCTGAGCCCTTGAGACTGTAACGGCTTGTAAAACCAGAATACATTCAGCAACAAGGGACTTATGCATTATGTTTCTGGGACAGACTTTTGTTAGTACAGCACTGAAAGTTGAATTTTCTTTTTTAAACTGAATTTTAAACCGTCAAAAATGAAAAATGAAAGAAATAAAATAATACTGTTCCCTAACAGGAGTAAATATATGTGTTTCAAATTAACTTTATGGCATAGGGCTTGTTTAGATAGGACAGCTGACTACACGAAGAACATGAACAAGAACTTTCATTCATCTGGTATACCTTTTTAAAAAAACAATTATACAAGAAATTAATACTTAAAGTAACACAGTTGAAACTGCCTAGTACTAACACCTGACTCTAAATTAATCATAGATTGTTGATCATCCCATCACTTTAACAGCATCAGAGAGGAATAACCAAATACTTCAGTTTGTTGTCAGTTCTGAGAAATGAAAAATGGGATACCACACCTACCAAATGGACCTTGAATATAAATCCTTTTTGAGGACTGCACATTATTCTCAGGCTGTCAAGCCCACCACAGCTGAAGGATTTATTCAGGGTCTGTTTTCAGCAGAGGCAACAAACCATAATTACCTAGATTGAGTGTTGCTCTAAAATAGCATGACCAGTGGATACTATTTATGAGTCACAATTAGTATGATCCTTTCCACACAGGCAGATCTACTGCTCATCAGAGTCCCAAACTAAAATAATAAAATGATCCACAGATCTTCACAGGCCAGTTCACTATTCTGATAGAAATTAAAACTAATTAAAGCTATTTTAGTTGAAACCAATCTCTAAAAATGTGGCACAAATCAAATAGAGGCATCAATTGTATGCTACTCTTGGTAGCTATTTTTAAACTTATGAGAAAAAATGAAGGACCTATTACAAAACTTTTTTATTTCCTTGAAATCAAAGCAGTTTGTCATATATATACATGTATATGTGTAAGTGTATACATATGTATATATATAGATAAATACACACAGATCTTATCAATAAGATCCATTTTGTATTTCAGAGATTGCAATTCAGTTGCTATAAATGCAATAAAGAATCTCTCCAAGGGTTGTAGATCTTTGAGACCTTTTGAAATTCTTTGAGAGTATACAAGAGAATAGTATCAGATGTCTTTTTCTGGTTTCCTTGCACAGGAAGCAGCAGTGAACCTAGCCCTGGGGGAATAGTTTGTGTCCCTCAGCAACGACCAGCAGAAAGATAGCACTGGCAGCAACCCAATCTCTCTTTTGCCAGAGGCTTGATGTCTTTGAGAATAAATAATAAGTAATGTTATTACTACAGACATTGCATATACTTAGTCATTTATGAGAGACAAAACAGCAATCATCTGTCCCCAATTCCACACAAATTATATAAGCAAAAACTTCACCTTCTATTTTCTGTTCTCTGTAGATAATAATTTAATGTATAGAAGAAAGAAGAGTCACAGGAAAAAGGTGATTTTCAGGAAATTTCAGGAAAAAGGTAATTAAAACTGTGTGACAGAGCAAAGTTGAAATTTAGTAAGCAGATGCACAAATATTCTAATAAACAAATTAAATTATTTCTATCAGTTAACTTATCCTAAAATATCAGTGTTCAAAAAGACTGTAAAAAGAAACAAGTTCTTACTCATGAGCTTTGTGTCCACAATGCTTTGTGCTACCAGAGAGAGCTAATTGAAATGTCCAAAACAGATCAAAAACTGACCTAAAAAATAAATGGCATGGATGAGCAGGCACTGACCAACTCAAGGTGATTTCCTGAATCTCTTTTATTTAACAACATAGATACCTTTGATCAGAAATAATATGTCTAACAGAATTCATCAACAGTATGCAATAATTCGGAGCAGAAATGTTGAATCATACTTCCCATTTATATAAAGATATTTCCCAAGCCAAAAAATAAATTGCACTTTAGACCAATTTTGATTAGAATTTGGTATTAAACATGGACAAAACCAAAAAAAAAGTGAGAAATTTAAAATACTTTTAATGTAAGCTCCAGTCATTCTTTTTAATATGCAGCACTGCTTTTCATTTGCATAAAGTTAAAAAAAAAAAATCAATCTAATCAATTCTCTCGAGGTCAAGATCATAAAAGGATCCATTTTTAAAACAAAAAGAAGAATATGAAACTATTTGAACCACTTTGGCGCTTAACACCATTAACTATACAGAAAGTCTGTAGTGTGCTGTTTTAAAGAGACAGAGCTCTCAAAAATGAGAATCAGGTTTCCCAAATTAGCCTGGGATGCTCTAGGACTTTCTTCTGACATTATCTTTCAGAAGCATAGCTTAGAGAACCATAAAACACTCACTTTGAAGATAGCGATAGTGTCACTAGGTGTTAAGAATTGAGCTGCACTAATAAGTCATTGTTTGGGTTAGCCAGAGCCATCTTCTGTTCTGATTTAAATTAATATGGCTGGTTTGCACTGAGAGTGGGAGGATTCCCATGAGCTCTTACCGGATCTTGGCTGCAGGGGCTGTAAACCTAGAGGAGCAGCAATAAACAGCAGTGAAAGGTAAATTCAAACAGTTCTAGCTAGATCTTATTTGTCACTACACTAACTTAATCAGCATCATCACAAGTGGAGGCAAGTTCCTAGGTTTTCATTCATTGAAAAACTTACAAGGCTGGCCTGACCTTTCTTAACCTATAAAGCACAATGAGATCACAGCCTATTGCTTCAGGGAAGAATAGCAAAAGATTAGTTTTATGATGGAGACTTAATAGTTTTGACATGGCTACAGGGCATATCTTGTTTCTAACTTTCACCTTCCAACATATTCTTTACCTTAATATTGTGCAGCTGAAATTTTTTCTTTTTAAAGTAAAGGAAGATGTGAAACTGCAATAGCAACAAGTTCCTGGTAGTCTATTGAGAAGATTTTGGAAAGAAATGAGAATTGCTTAATTTGTACCCTAGAGAAATCCCAAACCCCAAACTTTCTAACCCTTATTTGTTAAATGCTCAGAGAAACAATAAACCTCTGCAGGGATGAAGGAGCAAGTTGTGAAACTTTAATAAGATCTCCAAGGAAGGTTAGACAAAAAATAAAGAAATGGTGTTTCTAAAACGTAAAAAAAATTGCTGAGGTAAAGTTTCACTTTCACGAACTTTAGCTGAACCCTGAATACCCTGGCCAAGCTGTGAGTTCTGAACAAGACATCTTTTCTTTGTCGAAGGAAAGTCTTAAAATGCCTGGCTTTTCTACAAACTGAATTAATGAGAGATTAGAAAAGTAGAACAGAAGATGCTATGAATTCAAATAACCGAGTTGTCTATTATCATTATGATTTTAGTTGGTTTTAATTTTTGCAATTATCTGTTATCTGCTATCTTACTATTATCTATTATATTAAAAAGGTAATGGTAAGGCTTTTACATATAAAACACATGGATCCACTACACAGCCGTCCTTACATATGTTCTATATTTGTCTAGTTGAAAGAGTTAAGCCAGAAGAACCATTAGTTCTTTTGACTTAAAATATATTTGTAATTGNAGGAGAGGAGAGGAGAGGAGATAAAAAAGAAAAAAGAACTGTCAGTGCTTGAGCGCTTAATAACTTGTCAGCATTAGTACAGGTACTAAGATCATGAAATTTGAATGAAGAAAACAAAAGAGAAAAATATCTATTTCTTGTAGCAGTGTTCTACAAGCACTTAAGTTTTTGGAACCCCTTGCCTACAGATCGAAAAATGAATGCATTCAGAATCAAACTTATTGAAAAGTAAAAATAATGTTTCACTATATCTGCATGATTCACTAAATATTTTGTTACTGTTTCATGGCAAGCAATATTTTGTGCTTTGCTGGCAAAAATGCAAAATCAATTTGGAATGAACATTTTATTAATTTTTAATCAAGTAAAAATAAAGATATTTCATGTTGAAAGCAAGATCCCATCTGACATAAAAAAAAAATACAGCTTTTCAGCTAACAGTAAAAGAAATTTTGAAATAAAAATAATTAGAAATAGAAAACTGAAAACTGAGAATTCTCAGCCCTGAAAATTGGAAACCAGCCCTGGATTCTAAGCTGAACTGAATGGGGTATAATATACAAAGAAGATGACTAACTCAACTACTGCTCTGCCATGTATGCCTATAATGAATTGTTCTTTATTTTATTGTTTTAGTTTACTTTAGCTTCTGTTCATTTTATTTTATTTTAGTGCCTGTCCTGAAAGTCTTTGTATGTCCTCAATTGGTTTAGAAAACATTTAACTAAATTTCTGTCTAAATTCCCATATGCACAGGGAGGACTTTTGGATACATTCAAATTTTAGAAGAGATGAAGGTAATTAACTCTTCCCTGAATTGACCTCCTGAACTTTCCTTTTCCATTCAAATACATATGAAAGTCCTTTTGGGCTTACAAAGAGTTAAACATAATTTTAACATAAGGTGGAGCAGTACAGCGTATCCTGATCTGATCCACCTAGGGTAAAGGAAATTTCCAGCCATACTTTCAGACAGTGTGAAAGACAAGTTTGAGAACACTTGAAGGGGTAGGTAGCTTCATCTTTGGGATACAGCAATAGCAAAAGGAAAAATAAAACAAAACGTAATTTCTCTTCTTAGTCTCTGGCTGCTTACTGTAAACAAGGAGCTGTTAGGAGCACGCAAAACACTAATTCTCCAATCTACAATGGCTTTCCTCCACTGAAGACCGAAACATGTGGAGCACAAGAACACTTGAGAGACTTTTCCTCCTGCACTTGTTTTTTGTGAAGAATTGGCTGAATCGATTTTGCTCGCTGCACTGTCAAAATGTATGCATATTAGGTATTCACAGAATACTAGATTTCTTGATTTATATAACATTTAAAGGACTTGAAATGATGGAATTTAAATTTAAATGGAATTTGAAAATGGAAACAGCACTGAGAAAGTATGTTACTGAAGCTATAATAGGTTTTCAATAATTTTGTTTTTTGAATCATATTACAGGGAGGCTATTTTTAGGTAACAATCTTACCAATTTTAAGGCAGGAGAATCATGTATTTCCTTTCAGTATTAGATACCTACCTTCTAAACAGAGAAAAGAATATTTTTTCCATATCTAGTAGATCTCAATAAATTCAACATTTTAGATTGCTATTTTTAAAACATTTTGTTCAGCTACCCTATAAGAAAAGCAAAGGCATGTACTGTTTTCTTTCACTACATGATCTTACACGATTCACAGTTGTAGAAGACCTCTATCCCTTTTCATCCTGCCTTTCCCTGTACCAATTTCTTGGTGACTCAGAACAATTCTATCTGATCTCTCTAAGCTCAGACTACCCAGTCAATATCCTGAGTGGGTGAAAGATTAATTATTCCCACTGAGATCAACTGTGTCAGGATAGCAAAGGCCAATTACTGACAAAAGCTATCACAGAGTGGTCACTTCCAACCTGCTGCTAACACCAATCCCAAATGCAAGGGAAAACAGTTTCCTGCTGAACTGAAAAGGCGCTGGCTTAAGTACATCTTATGTAGCCAGCATGCCGGTGTCACTTTTATTCATTTTCCACAGCAGAAGTATATGTTTTGCTGAACTGCGTGAATCATCTTGGAAGCAGCAGCAGGCATGTACACTGCCCAACGCAGTGGTGATGCTAGGTGGGAGAGCAACAGAAGGCACATCAAACATGCCTCTGGTACACAATGGGAACAGAGGTTACCGACTAATTGTGACTTCAGAAACTCTTTTGCATGCTGTTTGCTGACAGCTGTTATTATGGCATCTAATCTACAGTCATTATTTGGGGAAGCAGCTCGGCCAGGATCCTGCAGTCATTCTGCTTAACCCACTTAGTGGATTACCTCGAGCTGTAGTTTCCAGAAATTCAGCTCTCTTGTACCTGATTGCATGAGAACACAGTAAAATATCTTGATTAGTGAGTGGCTAAATGGAAGCAAAAACATAAAAAACATTGGGAAAGGAAGAAAGAAAAGGTTGAAGGCATAATATGCTCCAAGAGTCCTCAGTAGAGGAGTAATTGCTAAAGGCTAGCAGAGCAGTGCCTAGAGATCCTTACCAATTAGACCAATATTTCAATTTGAATAGTGTCCAAGACAACAGCATTCAACTGAGTTTAGTTCTTTCCCATCTCAGGTGTCATGCAGTACTACCTCCATACAAGTTAACTTTTCAGCTTCAGCCTTACTGACAACCACTTCAGTCCTACTGACTGGAAGACTTGTGATATCCAGCCTTCAGCATCCTCTGATGTTTGTTTTTGATTATGAGTGCTTCGTGTCCATTTTTGTTGCTGCATTCACAGATGAGTTTGATAAGTTACTGATTTTGCATCTTATTTAAAATACCCACACTTTTTTGAAGAATTTCTGCTTTGGATAAAATTAAGATAAATTGGATAAAATTAAGAGTAAATTTGGCAGGCAGGAGAGTTACTTGGGACATTGATGACTTGAGAGGTTCATCAATTAATACCTAATTAGACATATGAAGTGCAACAGCTCCAACAGGAAAGCTTAAAAAATATGTATCAATAACAGTGAATAACCTGCTCATCATGGCACTCTCATTCTGGAGACCACAATCCTACACATTTACTCTAGTTTCACTGTTTCTGGGTTTGACCAGAAATTCCATTATGGAACTGGGAAGGCTTTGCCAGCAAAATCTTTCTTAAATTTGTACAAAACAATAATGAGCTTCTTTTCCAGTTACTTGGATTTTCCTTCAAACAAACAAAACATTTTCAAGAAGTACTTGGCCACTTCTAATATCCACAAAACAACTCCTGGACCAATAAAAATCTCTAACATCAAGACCAGTTACAAGTTAGTGTATTGCAATTTGTTGTAATTTGTTGTTTGATTTGATCATTAATTCACTACCTTCAGTAGTGTGTTTGATAGGCACATTATTCAGTTATGCTGTAACATTACTCTATGTGATGACTGTGTCACTGCAGATACGTATCTGGCCAGTAATTGTCATGGTCCTTGATGTAATTGGGAACAACCTATGCTGACAACATAGGTACTGAGGAGAGAGGGAAAATCATCTGAAGTTCTTTTTCAAAACTGGTGGGATCACTTTCACAGCATCAAGATTCAGAAGGAAGAAACTTCTCGATTACAGAGTCTTCAGCACTGCAAGTCAGGACATTCACTGAATATCAACTTGTTGAAGAAATCTCAGTTTCTGTATAGAAACATATTCTGGAGAGACCATTGCTAGAACCAAGTTTCAAGATGCAAATATTTTATATTAGTGGCCAGTCCCCTTAAAAACCAGCAAGCAAACAAAACCCTAAGATCTCTAATAGCTACAGGCTGTCCTTTTTGTGATTAATGGAAGGTTTGTTTAACATGAACATGTGACCTTTTAAGCTTCAGCTTTCTCAGAGAGTGCCCAATTGAGATTTTTAATACATGCCTAGTAGAATGTAAGATGACTACAATGTCAATGAACATTAGTCAATTCTTTATGTTTAGCACAATAATTTGTGAAAGACCTGAATCACATAAGATTTGTGTTCAAGCTCTGAAGGAGAGCCTGTAAACAAGGAATCCAGTGATTCACAAATATTTACAGCATCAAAATGATAAGACCAGGTAAGCAACAGAATTATGTCTTTCAGCAACTGGAATGCAGAAGAAGCAGATGTATGTGGTTTAGGGAGCAAGCATCTGATTAGAAATAATTATTGGGAATAGCACCTCTATTTTATGCTGCTAGCATGGTGAGTTTGTATCAACAGTATAATGGAAATTTAAGCCTCATGTCAGTTCAGAGAATAATTAGACAATCTCCCTATTGATAGTCACAGTAGTGACTCAAATACAAGTTAGAAAGCAGAATTACCATTGTTCCTCTGTGAAAACAAACAATGAGCCTTATGTTATGGGTACTCTCATGTATGCTGCCTTAACTTCATACATTACAGTTTTATTCATTTCATGCTTTTCTAAAAACTCACATCATCTGGTAAAATTCAGTTTTAAACAATGTAAATATTTAAAATTTACGTAACACTTTATTTTGTGTAAAAGATACAAAATGGTAAAAGTCCTGAAAATAATGTCAGTATTTCAGGGGTATACCTTGGTAGAAACTGGGGAAAACAAATTGGCAACAAAATAAGAAATATTTGGGTATGAAATTCGATCCAAGCAATGTTCTCATCCGGCAAGCACTTCAACCAATATGGAATTTGCATGTATGGGTAGCTGAGCTGAACTCAATTAAATATTTTTGAGCATTAGAGATTACACATGCTAGATAAAGTCCAAATGATGGATGTCACCATTTGCAATATAATCCTATTTTGAGGAAGCTTTTCAAATTCATCACAACTGTAATGCTTAATACTTTATTAGAATAATGAAACAATATGGATAGGTTCTATTGGGAGTCAGTTTCCACTAAATACACATTTATTTGTCTTTTTTAAATCTCTGCTCCAAAATGTGTTGAATTTCAAATGCTCAAAACTATTTCATTGAATTTAAAGATGATAATATTGGTCTAGATGCTAAAGTGAGGCAAACAACATACTTCTTACTGTGTTAACTCCTAGCTGAGAATAATTATATATTCATAATCAATAATTAAAATTTATAAATTATAATGTATAAGTTATATAATTTATAAATTACTGGAACATAATAATTAGAAAATTCAATTCTATTATAAATGTACATGTGTCAAGGCAAGCAAAAGAAAGGAAAGGCAGGGAAAGGCAAGGCAAGGCAAAGAAAGGCAAGGCACAGCAAGGCAAGGCCCAGCAAGACATGGCAAGGCAAGGCAAGGCAAGGCAAGGCAAGGGCCATAATGTTAACTATGCATTTTTGTTGAAATGTGTGGAAAAAATATTGCTATACTCCAATCATGCACAATGCAATTACTTCAAAGAACTAATATAATTATATTAATAATGTTGAGATTAATTTTGCCTGTATTTATAACACTTAACAAGCATGCAGTTTAAGTCTTTGACACCTTTTCAAAGCCTTTCAAGTTGACAATGAAAGGTAAATTATTCATTATGCTTGTTATGATTATGCTGAAATTGTGTGACACATATATGTGTAAAAATACAGCCTTAATATGACAGAAAACAAGCTGAGGATAGTGTGCTAAGCTACAGCTATGAAAAACATATGCAGAATGATTTTTTTCACATTCTTATAATTCTGAGTGTTAATCACTCTCAGCAGGAGGTTGTTAAGAGGTCTGATGATTTGTACTGATCAAAGCTGTCAGAGGAAGCGATGATCCTTTCCAAGTAAAAAGAGCAAATTAATTATACATTCTATATCTACTAGTGGACACAGAATTGACACAGATATTCTGGTGGCTCTACCAGAAAGAGAAAATAGATATTACTGATTTTTACATTTTTTTCCTAAATCCATTCTTTTTTCTTTTTTTTTTTTCCTGTTTACTGGAGTAATATAACTTGTGGTGATCCAGGGATTCAATTATCCGTTTTCCAGTAAACAGAAAATTTGGGATTATTATTTACTTTAATGCTAGATCTTTTTACTATGACCTGACTTCTTCCTCCTCAACTTCCAACTCTGGGGATTCTCAGATTGTTTTTGTTGATGATGTTTTTCATTTTTTCTTGTTACAAGATCATCCATAAAAAAAAAATCTGTGAAATATTTTTTTAACACTTAGGAATCTCAATTTATCTTGGACTTCACCATAAAGGAATCTCTGCTAATATATCTTATCTTTCTCTTCATAGATCTTATATGTCTGCTGAAAAAAAGGAAGGAGATAAATACCATGATGACAAGGGACTTCAAGTCATTGAGATTTAAGGCAGCAATGTACAGGAAAGGATAGGATGCTCCAGTGGAGTGACACTTGGATGATATAGTTTTGCATGCTTCCTTTATCATTATTGGTTTTAAAAGGGACTTTTAAATGGCTTGCACTTGGAGACATAACACCAAGGAGATAAGAAAGATCAAATATTCCAAAGCAAGTCTCGGTCTTCCATAGAGGGGAATTTTATTAGTTGGGTTGGGAACAAGCTTAGGTTCTGTTGAGCAGAGAAGAAAAAACACGTCTAATCTCAGCAGACTTCTTTTCTTAAGAGGTTTTAAATAGGTCATGTAACATTCTGTTGGGAAATAAGTTTTTTTTTTCTTTTCATACTAAATATACTAACTAAATGACTGGGAAAATAATATATATCTAAGACTCATTTTATAAAATGTTTACAAGTAATAGAAACAGGAATTCAAGATATCATAATAATAATTAAAAATACATTAAGGGTGTTGCTCAGTTTCAGACTTCTTGCTGCTTCTTAGCCGGACTGGAATGGAAATTAACCTTCTTATGCACAGTAATTACGTTCTCCATTTGATAGTTTCTTTATAACTCTCCCAGGTCTCTATTGTCTTTTTCTTTTCCAAATAAAGTAATCAATCCTTCCTCTACATTTCAGCAATAACTTGGTTTGGACTTGGTAGCAAACACTGATCAAATCACTCCAGGATCCAGTGGGGTACATCATATGAAATAACTAAAGACTTTTTCATCAGTCTACCTCTTTTTCCAGATGACTTGCAGACTTCTGTCACCGTCTTTGAGGAGAATTTTCCTGGCTACTTTCAGCAGGGGATTTTTAATGGTGATAATTTCTCTGGCCTCTTTGACTCTTTGCCTGTCAGTGCAACAAGACATCCTGCAGAGGACTAGATGGCTAGGTTTCTCAGAGTACAATCAGAATATTCTTCTATGTGTCTTCCCTCCTTTATCTCAATTTTGCTGAACATTGGATGGACTTCTCCATCTTGAATTCAGTACCTAGAAGCTGACAACGTTCTGGATTTAATTTTACATTAATCTAATTAATGCTAAACTTAAGCTTATATATTCTTCTGTTGAAACTTATATTCAAACTTATAATCTTATATTCAAACTTATACCTTGAATTTGGTTGAATTATTTTCCAAAATATTTCAGAGCTACTACAGAGGAAATGGTGTCTAAACTAATTTCATTCTAATTAATCTCTAGATAAATTCCAGTAAATAATGGAAAGTGTATTATTGTTGTGAAAAATTACTTTAGCTGTCCAAGGTAACAAAAAATCTTGACTCATCTACTTGCATAAAGTGCTTTTTAAATTCAGCCAACAATTACAATATGAAACAATATTTCAAAGCTAATTTTTTTACTGCTATCATCTAATAATTATGGAGCATAGATATGATGAATCAGAAGTTATTTTTCTTTAAACAGATAAAATATGTGAGACTTAGTAAGCAAAAAAAAAAAGGAAGGAGGAAGCATACTAGCCATCAAGATCCATAGTCAGTAATAGAATGAGAATTACCCACTGACTCGTATTATCTTCTGGATTTTCTCCCCCTCTACTTCCTCCCCACAAACTAACATCACTCTTCCTCATCTTGACCCTTTGAAATGACCTAACCAGACTAAAACCAAAAAGGCATGTAGAGGATATCATCACCTCCCCTGGATTTAATCAGATCTCAAGCTTTATTTGAAATGTGACATTTATGTTCCTGTCATCACTTGGTTTCATGTATCCTTTTCATCTTCACCTCCTGTTTCTTCTCTTCAAACCCTCCCAGATACAAAACCAGAACAGCAACCTCTAATATGTTTTCTGTCAACGTGAAAAACACTGCTGAGGAATCCTGACTTGAAGCGAAGTGTAAATAAAACAGAAAGTTGGACAGAGATGGCCAGAGCTCTATTTGTACAACTGTGTTCACCAGCTCAGTGACTTTTTTTGTTTGCTGAAATCCACACAGATTCATAGGCTTGGGTTGAGAAACACTCAACATACTAGGTCTGCCTCCACATTGGATCTGCCTCTGGCTAATGGCTGAAATACCTCTTTTTCAGCTACCTCAGCTATACCATGAACGGTCACATTTTCTTGACAGGATATGTCAAAACAGATGTGTTTAGCAGATTATGACTTCTAATCCATTTCTTTGCAAGTCTCCTAGTCTTAGCCACTTACAATGTTCTGTTTTGTTTGATTGCAGCAAGCTTATCACTAGAAAGGCAGCAAATGGTACTATCTGTGGCAGCTTGACACTGCCATAAGTTTACTGAGTGTCAGACTAGCTGATAAGGTTGCAAGTTATACCTGCCTGGTTTTGGTTTTTTTTTTTTTTTTTTTTTTTTTTTTTTAAAAAAGCTGTGCTGTACAACTCGGCCCTCATCACTGATGCTGCACTTTCTATTCTGGCTATCTGTTCTTCTCATATCTGCATGTCTTTGATGTATTTTGTCTTCGAGGAAACAAGACAAAACTGTAGTAGTGAAAGTTTGTATGTTTTATAAAAAACGGTAGTTTCCATGGTGGCAGATTATTGTACAGGCTTAGGTCTTGGTAGCTGAATCTGAAGTACGTGTAGCTGTTTAATTGTGTGGACACAGCTGTGTCAGAACTTTTGACTCTGAGCCCACTCCTGCTACCAGAATGTATATGGCATCTTCTTTTGTACTGGAGACTTCTGCTCTTTGCCAAACAAGTATGCTTGCTGCCTCTAACACTGTTTTATGTCCTGCAATATATTAGCATGATGAAGGCTGTAAATGCCTTAGAAAAATTCTCAGAGCTTGGGCTTTTTAAACTAAAATGCTGCAGCCTTACCCAGCTTAGTTTCTGCCTGGAATCCACATTCAGAGTTATGCTCATGTATTGCTGGTGACCCAGGCAGTGCACCCAAAGGGAAAACAGCTGGGTCTAGCAAGCCTTGTTTATCAAATACAGATTTGCAGGAAGTGCTTTGAAAGTTTAGCACAGTATTACCTAGGTATTTCATTATATAATTTGGTAAATGTACTCAGCTTCCGTGGACAAGTATGTATGCAAAGGGAGGAAGTTGTAATTGAAGTTGGAAAAATATATCATAAAATTGGATTCAAAATCAGTCAAACCAACAAAAGTAGGACATGAATGTGTCCAGAAAAAAGTTAAAGGTTGGAATGTTTTGCATACAATGTACTGAGAGAGACAGACCTTTCAAGGAAATTAAGAAAACATTTCAGTCTGACGCACAGTACTGTGTTCTGCTATTGGAACATTGCTAAAATGATAACTTGAAGGGTAGAAATGTGGGTGGTAGGATACAACCTCCACTTGTGATCTAATTATAAGAAAAGCAGAATGAAAATATTTATAATTACATAAAATACTACCATGACTATTAGAATTAAAGAGAATCTGTACCTAGCTCTAGTAGCTCATGCTCCTACATATGGTTTTGAATTTCTGTCTCTACTGATTTTCAACATCAAATATGAAAAATATCTTTTGGATCTGGGGATCCTAAAAATATTTTGGGTGGGAAATTAAGCCAAGAAAATTGCTAGTTGCAGGTGAGAACAGATTATGTGACTGCTTCTACTGTACCATGGACTGAAACTGTATCTGAAGGTTTTAGTAAGTAGTCGTGTTACAGTGTGTTAGTTGATGCACAACTGTTGAAATGAGTTCCCCACGGCAATGGCAAAATACAAGTAATTCAGTATCTGGTTTCAGATATCACTGAGAGTAAAGGATGTTCAACCTTGAAGAGCCAACACTTGCATTAGCAGTGAGACATTGGTCCTGATTATTTCTTAGTCATTTTATAAACTTTGATATGAAATATTCCAAATAATTGTAATGCTGATATCTCTCCCTTTGTTTGATGTTACTCCAGACTATGTTGTGAGCTGAAGGCTAAGAAATAGCCAGATAAGTAGCATGGTCTAAAGAATGGCATTTTTATGTCTCATTTTTTTTCTGTGATTCTGTGATTTTTGTTCAAGGTTTGCCTTGCTACTGATACACTAAAATATCTGTGATTATTTACAGAGTTTCATATATGTAAAAGACTGTATTTAGTCTGAACAAATACTTTTCTCAGAGAAATATCACCAAAGGGTCAGAATTTCTTCTACATAAATGAATGTGAGCTGGAGAACTTGTGTGAGTGTCCTGCTCTCCCTCCCTTCCTGTTTCTACCTTACCCATTTCTTGCTGACATTCAACCTAGTTCCTGAAATTCAGCATGACAGTCTTCATGTTTAAATACACTGCTCTTTGTTTTCTGCTGAGAGATGAGAAATATGATCAGGCTACCCTCATCACAAAATCTGCACTGTATTCTGTCTCTGATGCACAACATCCCACTGGAGTATTGGATTGTTTATCTACTAGCACTCAAGCTTATCTTCCTCATCTCGTAATGTAGTACATTAGAACAAGACTCTTGCCCCATTTGTTTGCTTACTGCTTTACCACTGGCAGTCCTCTTGCCATATGTTGTGCAATTGTTACACTTCACTTAAGAAGCATACACCTTAAAAGTGTTCATGATTAATTATGTTAATTATTGAGGTGCTTAATGACACACACAGTAGGACCTCTGTCTGTTTTAGTTATTACACAAATTATAGCAGCTGAAATGTTAGTAGTTAAGAAAAAATAATTTAAGGAGTCAACCATTGTCATAACTAGACTTCTTTCAGGAGTCCTGTATTGTCTGTAAGACTGAAATCCAGCTATCTTGTATACTCTGAAACATACGATTTTCAATGTTTTGTTGCAGATATTTCAGAAATATTAATGTTTTTGTGACTTTAAAGTGTAATGTCTATCTATATCCCATTTAGTGCATTGTTTTGTGTACTCCCTTACTTGCTAGCACCCAGATGGATTTTTAACTCTACAAGACAAAATTGTTACTGCATGTCTCTAGAACTCTTCACATACTTTCAAGGCATTATGCAAATATAAAAATGCTAATGCCGAAAAGTGAATTGCTGGAGACTTTGATGACTACATTAGACTAAAAACTGATGCCTTCTTGTTAGTGACTAATGTAAGTCCCATTATCAAAAAAAAAAAAAAAAAAAAAAAAAAAGAAGAAAAAGAAAGAAAGAAGTATTTATACTGCTTAATGGCAGTCACAGAAAAGCTGTTTTCTAAAGTCTTACTTTGTGGAAAAATTCTCCTTGAAATTATCATTTAGGATATGGCTTTCTTTCTACGGCCTTTCCTCGGTTAGGAGCAGCATAAGCATGAGCTTTAATTCTTTTCCATCTGAGCAATTTATGAAAAAATGAAACCTCGAAAATGCTCCTTTGCATTTTTCATCATCTATACATATACCATACACACATCAGGAAGATGACTAGACAGGTATTTATAGAAGGTCGTATTTTTACACAGTCACCTTACTCTCTATGACAGTAATAGAACTCATGTATTTGGCAATTCATCAAGGTAAATATATACATAGAATGAATCCTAAAATGGCTAGGGTCGGAAGGGACTCCACATATCATCTATGAGGGCTGCTCTGAAAGTAATGCCACCTATTTTATTATGATGGCCCATGGTGTTGGAAGTGGATGTTGGTGGTATGGCAGTAGAGGCTGAACCTTCCCACCAATATTCTGTTATATTTTGTTGCTGTGCAACAGACAGCAGCAGAGGACCAGTCTGACAAAATGGTGTTTGACATGGAAATGTGGATGAAGAAAAGTTGTAGAAATTAATTCCTCCCTTTGTAAAAAATAGCACCCATTGGCATTCATTGACGCTTGCTGAATGTTTATGGAGACCAAACAGTGGATGTGAGCACAGTGAGTGGATGGGTGGTGCATTTAGGCAGTGGCAACAGTGACATGAAAGACAAGCCACTTTCTGGATGTCCATGCACAGCTATCTCACCATGAAATGAAGAGCGTCACAATCACCTCACCTGCGCAAATCAGTGGATTTCAACCAGGGAACTGTATATGGAGCTGAATAGTGGCTTCATTGCTTTGGAAACAATAGTGGCAACACTGGAATATCACAGAGTTTGCACCAGATGGGTACCATGAATGCTCACACAGGAAAAGAAAGAACACCATATGGAAGTTTGTCAGAACCTATTGACATTCAATAGAGTAGGAGTATTAGCGCACTTTTAAAGTACTTTTGAAAAGTGAATGAGTGATCCATTATCCATGTTTGCACTTCTTATTTAAATCCTAAAGTGCAATCAGGACAAGACAAAACTTCTATGCGATGCTAAACTGTGTAGGTTATTCAGGAGCTTAGTAAGATGTATGATACACTATAGGATACAGGAAGGTGCCGCCCATACCAGAGAGCCAAAAGCTGTAGCAAGCAGTTCGTAGATGCAAGGCAATGTGGTCTCATACCGTTTCTGTCACAGTGAGACCTTTTTTTATCTATGGGACTAAATTTAAAAGAGACTCCTAACAGGCATAGTGAAAACACGGCTTAGCTTTGAAGCTATTTGATGTTGGGATGTATTCTGCAGGTGAAAACAGCTTTGTTCTTCTATTGCGGTAATTCAGAGTACATATTAACTGATAAGATTAGAAGTGTGTGCAGGTATTTATACAGTGCAAAACATGTACTGCGTTAATTGGAGGTTCTTTCATTGGAGGCAGGTGCACAGCAACAGTGCTAACATGAAGATTGCTCTCCTGATTAGAGAAATAAAATAAGAAGCTCAGCAAAGCAACAGTATTTTACTACATAAAAGTTGTGTAAGCAAAAAGATAGCAAGGAAGGTGTACTTTAGAGCCATCCAAGGCCCACTGGGCAAGTAACTTGCAGCACTATGAAGTGCTTTCCCTGTCCAGCGAATGCGCATCTCATCTCAGCAGCACAGGTTCTATTCTTGATACATTGAGAAACAGTTCCTTGGAGTAAGAATTCAGCTGCAGTTATGATATGCAATTATAAGTATCAGAAGTGTTAGCCCAAGTCCTAGCTCAATCCCTTCTCAATACTGAACAGAATTTTGATTTATAACAAGCCTATACAAAAGTCAATATTCATAAGTTTCCTCTTGCCTGAGGTACAGACATATTTACCTTATCAGGTGCAGTGTTGCATGTTTCAAATGTCAAAAGCATACTCTTATTAGTTTGCAACCCTCTGTTATGTGTATGTCATCTACAGAAAATATATTAACATCAGAGGGTAAAAACACTTCACTGACATCCAGGTATGAATTGTGGTTGTTTTTAACTCATGCCAAAATGACTGTTATTTCAACAACATCATGCATGTTTTTACACCTACAGAATTGGGAACCTCACAGAAATTTCACTCTGACCATTGGAAAGGATGACCACAGAACTCTCCTTCAGCTGTCATTTCTCATTGTTCTCTCTTTGGAGTCACCAGAAAACCATATGGACAAAAGTTTTAGTCAAGCAGAGAGAACTGTTATTTTCTGCCTTATTGGGTCCTACTTGCTGTGAAGTTAGTATTTTCCCAATGTAAAGGTTTTCTCTGGATGTATTTGTGTGGGAGGAAGGAACGTAAGACATTTGCCCATTCTGCACACTGAAAATTATGGCTAGTTTATACTTTATGATATTATTAGGAGAAAAAGTCAGGCAGTGTATGAGATTGCTGGCTTGTTGGTATTCTCATCGTGCATTGTCCCATCTGACAATGAGTCCCTTGCATTCATTTTAACAAACATTATAAAAATACCCCCTATGCAAATTGTTCTAGCAGTAGACAACAGTAAATTGTGATTGGAGTGACCTGCATGTAATTCAACTCTTCAAAAGCCCTTCTATGTACAAGAGCACTCATCTGCTTTGCTCCACAAAGGCTATCTCTTCAATCTTTCTCCCAGTGGATTGCGGCACTCATGAGAGGTAAATCAAAGAGGTCAGAAATTTGAAGCCTTGTGCAAGTCAATTCTCTTAATCCATCCCTGACAGCATCATTTTCTAATGCCCATTTATACCATTCAGGGATAATGCATAGTAATGTCATAGAAGGGCATTGAGTCTATGAATTTGCTAGAACTCCGGGCAGTTATTGGCTAAGTAAACAAGCAATTTTTTTCAATTGTCCAAGTTTAATATTTTTATATTGTTCTCCCCTAACTAAATTATAAGCAGAAGTAGCCTGTCATTAGTATTAAACATTTAATGTCAAACTTCAACATTTTTCTTGGGGAGGAAAAAAAAACAAGCAAGAAACCAAAAAACAGACCACATAGAACTCTTGAAAATTTTTAAACTCTTCAAAACTTCATGTTTAAAGAATCTGGAAATGGGGACATGCATTTATATGTTTGTTTGTTCATACTTCACTTGACTTAAAGATTGAACATCTGATATCCATGTGACACAAGAGCAACTTATCCTTGCAACTTTTGGCTACTCTCCGTCTTATTCACAAACTTGTTCTTTGTCTGACTCAGTCCTGCTATTAAGACAGAGTTTTGATTTCAAAGCATCAAGATTTTTGATAAACGAACAAATAAACCCTAACAAAATTTTCACCTTTGGCATGTGTCTTAGCTTCAGCTGGGACTGAGTTGATTTTCATCATAGTGTCTGGTATGATACTGTGTTTTGGCTTTAGGAAAAAACAATGTTGATAACACACTGATGTTTTAGTTGTTGCTGAGCAGTGCTCTACAGAGCCAAGGATGTTTCAGTTTCTCAGCAACTTGTACTACTCTGCCAGCAAGGGGACTGGGGGGCCACAAGGAAATGGAGGAGACAGAACCAAGACAGCTGACCTAACCTGGCCAAATGGATATTCCATACCATATGACATCATGTGAAAAAACTTTTTTGGCAGGAAGGTCATCTGCTGCTGAGAGACAGTCAGTGGGTGGTGAGAAAGTAATTTCTTTATGCATCACTTGTTTTGTACATATATATATTATTATTATCATTACTGTTATTTCTCTTTCTTTTTTCTTCTATCCTAGTACATCATTTTTGTCTCTAGGAATTCTACCCTTTTTTTCCAATTCTGTTCCCCATCCCACTGGGTGAATGGGGGAGAGTGAGCCAAGGACTGTGTGGCGTTTAGCTGCTGCTGGATTAAACCACAACAGTATGACAGAAGATCATCAGTTTTGGGACCTGTGTTTGTCTGCCTTCCTGAAAGAATTGTATGGAATTTGATAACCACTGTGAAAGTGAGAGGAAAGAGGGAAAAGGAGGGCAGCAGATACACCTTATGCAAATTATGAAGCAGAATGGCAACATGGATTGAGAGAATCCCTCACAGAGAAGAAAAACTTTTTCCAAGTCCCTAGCTCTCTTTTTAAATGTGAAGAAAGTTACTGCTGCATTTAGTATCACAGTATTGTGTAAGCAAAGTACACTCAAAGACTTTCCAGAGTAAAAGCTCTCCTCTCTCTCCAAGCATATGCTTACCACAACAGGCATTTTGAGTTGCATCAGAATTACTGAAGAAAGGTAAAGCTTTACATTAAGATTAATGAAGAAGGTCAAGAGAGGACAGCAAGAGAAGCACAGAGATCTTTTCTAGGTAGCAGGGAGGACTGGAAAGAGACTTTTCTCTGTAGCTATTGTCATATAAATATTATTTTTTATGTACTCTCAATTTGAGAGCCACTTATAGCAAAGAGGATGGTTAGAACTATCAGTGGGAAGTACTACAGATGTAGCAGATGCTACAGGACATTGTTACACAATACAAAAAAAGCATGATACTGATAGGATGCTTTCAGTGTTGAGGACAGTATTGAAAAAACAACAACAAAACCTTTTCCCTCTTACAAATATTTGTTTTTATATAATAATGTAAGTATTTTAATTTGAGAAGTGATGAAATTAAGGAGATAGAGACAGTTTTGTTGGGTTTGCTTTTTTTCCTGTGGCCCTACAAGAAAGTACTTCTACATATTTGCACAAAATATAATGAGGTTCATTTAGGAGACAAATAACATGAAGCAGTGATATTTCATAACCAGATATACAAAATGTATTTATTAGAAAGCTCTTTTCATTTTCTTTTAGCCTGTGTTCTAGCATATACATCAGTACTCTAAGGCATACCTTGTTAACCATCTACTAAAATTATAACAACTGGTTTGATTGCTTCAGCATTGGGGAGTTAATGACTAAATTAGACTGCTGGCAATAACAGAGTCATCTTTCTAAATCATGTCAATTAGCATTAGAGTTTCTTCCCTCAGATATCCCACGGGTCTCTTTTTGTTGCCTTTTTGCTTGAGATAAACAAAATCATTGGTTTTACCTATATCTCTGATACTTTTTTTTTTCGCTGTTATTGTTATTGTTGTCTTAATGAGTTGGAGTTGTTGATAGTGCTGTCAGCTGCAAGGAGTCTTGGAAGAGAGACTCTTATCCCAGCGGTACATGGGAGTATCAAGTTCCTAAGCCTCTGAAGTACTGCTACTCTTCCACCTGACCTCAATTTACAACAGCATACTGCTATTCTATTTAATAAAGTGTTCTGAAGTGTGTTAAAAGATTGTGTTGCAATTTCTTTTTTGATATTAAAACTTGATGGTAAAATTTATTAACAGTAAAGTTTCTGAGACATAAATTTGATGCATAGGCTGGCTTGGTCACTGCCCATCTACCCACATATTGCAGGCAGCTTTTTATGTAAGACTTTTTTTGCAATGGGAGGCAGAGGTTGTTTTCTAAACAATTGGCACTTCACTCAGCATGACGAATCAAAGCACCATAGAAACAACATATTAATGTATGCAGAAATAACACATCACAGTGTATATTTTTGAACAGAGATAGGGGACCATTAGGAAATAGGTTAGTGGCTCAGTTAACTGTGGGTTAGTAAAAACTGAAACCAATGTTACCGAAACTGAAAAATAATGCCAAATATTAGTAGGTACAACCACTGAAAATATGGAATATATGGATTCTAGATAGGGATAGGAAAGGCCATCATGTACAGTCAGGAGTATGACCTTGATATAAGGAAATATAAATACAAGCTCCCGATACCTGGGAAAAGAAAGATTTGAATTTAGATCTTCTAGTCTCGGTAAATGTTCAGCTTTGGTTATTCCTTATTTTCTTTTTCTCCAAGAATCTATTTTTGTAGAAGCACATACACTATTTTCCTGCTAAATCTTTCCTACCAGCTTTATTTAATATATTAAAAGTCCAAGTATTATATATGAAGCATCAGCTTGGCTCATATGTCATCTGACCTCAAGCTAAATCCCAATAGAGAACAGAAAAGCACCTACCAAGCTCAACAGCTTGCAGAGAATATCTTACTTGTTGCATGCTGTTTTTCTACAGGAGCTCAGTTGTACCACTAAATTGAAAGTATATCGGTTAAAAAGACTGAAAGAACCCAAATCAAGAATGTTTTGATCTGACTGCGTGTTACTAATCCTTATCTTCTTTCTACCTCACTTTCAGGAACATTTGAAAAATAAATTAAAAAGAAAATGACAAAGGAACATGGTAAAAGCTGCTCTGCAGATTTTAAGCCTCGTTATTTTAAGCTTCTGCAGCTAACTGAAATTTATTGATCTGTATTGAAAGTGCTAGCTGCTACAGACAGAAAGAAAGAAAGATTCATGTACTACCATAGAATCCCTAAGTGTGGCTTGCAAAGCCTGTGCATCAGACCCATGAAGGGACTTTTTAATCATGGCTGTCTTAACAAAATCTTCTACTCCTTAAGACTGAGATGGAGATCAGACAACTTCTAGAAGACAGTATGGGGACTGGAGCTTTCTGTCGCCTGTTGCTCCCTCTTGGTATCTTTAAAAAGTGATCAAACAATCAGGATTCAGGAGGCTCCTCAGGCTGCATATTCTAGATCTAGAGGGTACCCCATTATCACTCAGAGGAAAGAAAAACCTGTTATGATTTACTTTCAGGGTGCCACTTCTGAGGGAAGTAGGAATAAGAGACACCCAGGCTGATCCATCTTGATATGCAGGCTCCCCACACAGGAGAAGGTGGAAGAATTAATGTAGGGAAAGCAGAGATGTGAGGGATGGGATGCCATCCAGAGAGATCTACACAGGCTCAAGCAGTGGGCCCAGAAGAACTTCATGAGGTTCAACATAGCTAAGTGCAAGGTCTTGCACCTGGGTCACAGCAACTCCTGCTGCTGGAGGAGGAAACGAAAGAGCATAGCCCTGCCAAAAAGAACTTGGGGGTACTGGTGAATGACAAGCTGGACATGAGCCAGCAATGTGCTCTCACAGTCCAGAAAGCCAACCATATCCTGGGCCACGTCAAAAGAAACGTGACCAGCAGGTTGAGGGAGGGGATCCTGCCCCTCAACCCTGTGCTGGTGAGACCTCACCTGGAGCACTGTGTGCAGATGTGGAGTATTCAGCACAGGAGAGACATGGACATGTTGGGGCATGTCCAGAGGAGGGCCACAAAAATGATCCAAGGATGGAACACATGTCCTGCCAGGACATGCTGACNTGGGGGTACTGGTGAATGACAAGCTGGACATGAGCCAGCAATGTGCTCTCACAGTCCAGAAAGCCAACCATATCCTGGGCCACGTCAAAAGAAACGTGACCAGCAGGTTGAGGGAGGGGATCCTGCCCCTCAACCCTGTGCTGGTGAGACCTCACCTGGAGCACTGTGTGCAGATGTGGAGTATTCAGCACAGGAGAGACATGGACATGTTGGGGCATGTCCAGAGGAGGGCCACAAAAATGATCCAAGGATGGAACACATGTCCTGCCAGGACATGCTGACAGAGTTGGGATTGTTCAGCCTGGAGAAGAGAAGGCTCTGAGGAGGCATGATAATGGCTGTTCAGTATCTAAAGGGGGGCTTCAAGAAAGAAGGGAGCAGACTCTTTGGCAGGGTCTGTGGTGATAGAACAAGGGGGAATGGTTTCAAACTAAAAGAGGGGAGATTTACATTGGATATACAGAAAAAGTTTTTTACAGTAAGGATGGTGAAGCACTGGAATAAGTTGCCCAGAGAGGTGGTTCATATCCTGTCCCTGGAGACGTTCAAGGTCAGGCTGGACCAGACTCTAAGCAACCTGATCTAGCTGTAGGTGTCCCTGTTCAGTGCAGGGGAGTAGGACCAAATGATCTTAATGTCCCTTCCAACTCAAATGATTCCATGATTCTATGAAAACAGAGGCCAGAGCTGTACTTGAGAGCTGGGGAAGAGTAACGATGGCAGGAAAAATGGTATTTTTGGCTGGTACAGCTGTTTCAAGTAAAATATTAAAGAGAATCTGTGCTTCAGATTAAATTTGTCATTTATTTTATTCATGTCCTGTTATACCGTACTTCTTTGAGAGGGGAAAAAAAAAAATGGAATTCCTGCCATGTAGGAAATCTCCTCAAGATCATGTTTATTTCAGGACCATTTCTTTAAAATTAGCCTTCCTTATTGACTCTGGTTCTGGTACATTGATGCTACCAGTGCTGGAAGACAGTGCTGAAAGCCTCAGCACAGGTATTTTGCTAGCTGCTGCTGTGGTTTAAGTTCATTGGACCTGACCATAGCAATCTGCTAATTGTTAAACTTGTACGTGCTCTTTGCAGAACCAATATCCATGTTGTCTGGATGTACTCATAGAATAGCTAATGAACAGGATAGGTTACCCAAGCGGAGTGGACACCATATTGCTGGAATGGTGCATTCCTTCTGCCATGGAGCATGCTCTGAACAGGGGATCTACAGAATCCAAATGTCTCCCTTTAAGGAAAGAGAAATTTCTAGTCAGCCATATCTGTATGACCATGGTCTGGACTGTGTTTATCCATCATAATAAACAAATGCACATAAAGCATATAAAAAAATAGAAAGGTTCAAACATTCTTCCCTTTGCAGAGTTGTGCCACAGCAGCTCCAATTAAGTAGCCAGACAAGAGAGAGAAGGTCAGATTTCAGATTGCTACTGTGGTCCATTCACAAGATGACAAATGTTAAGATGTATGCTTTCCACGTAAGTATTAAATTGTATGCTTTCAACATGAGTGAATAACAGAAAGTGAATGCAAGTTATAAATATTTCATGTAAGGAAAATCAAAGGAAGCAATTGCTTTGCGTTTTGTTTTGCTCTTTTCTCTCTTCCAAATATATTGTCTTTGAAGGAAATAAAATCAAATTGTGCTCGTTAGTTTAACTTGAACAACTGAGGACAGATGATAAAGTTTAGGTATATTACAGTCAGACTTATTTTTCCCTTAAAAACTTAGATACCTTACAGTCATTCACTGAAGAAGAGTTCCTGACAGTGCCTATAAACAGTCACCACTAAGCAGATTCAACACCTTGATGAAGTCTTACAAGTAGGATACTACAGCAGCAGGCATCAAATTCTTGTCCTGGTACAATATTTTTGTTTCTGTAACGTTTCTTTTATTCTTACTTTCTGGAGTGAATTTCTTTTCTAGCAATCTCTTTGTAGTGATGTCGGTAGAAACTTTCAGTGGCAGAATTTTATCAGAAGTTTGACAAGCTGTAGTTTTTGCACTGTGAACTGCACATTCAAGTGGGCGTTCAGTCTCTTAATTTGTCTTTCTGTTTGTGAACGGACCTTGCAGAAGAGCCTAGATTTAGTTGTTCACCTTCAGACTGTCGACTTTTAAGATAGCTTTCCTACACTGGCAGGAGGTGAAATAACCTTTCAAATATGAAGGGAAGCATTTTGGTCTGTCAGGGTGGCACAGAGCATCACAAGACTTTCTTCTTGGTTCCCTGCTGACAGTGCAAGTCAGGTTGAGACAGAGAGCACAATCCTGATTCCAGGAGTTCCCTAGATTTTTCTAATTACAGACTACCTCTACCTTAAGCTTGAAGAGTCTTGAAAATAATCAAGAATTAGCACAAAAAAGCTCCAGGAATTAAAGGAAGAAAAAGTTTTAGGTACATCTTGTGATATTTTAATGTATGTATTCACCCACAGAGACCATCATGAACTTAGTTAAATAATCTTATGTACAATGTGTGCCAAGTAATACATTTATCTGCAGAAAGGATATGGTATTTAGGCTGTGGTGCCTAGTCTTCTGAGGTTTGGATGGCGCAAGTTAATGATAAATGTATACTTAATGTAAACTCATTTACAGTTGTCTTAGTTTCTAACAGAAGTTACGTTTCTCATAGTGTGTAGTATGAAGCTATGTTTTAGCCTCAGAAGAGAAATAAAACTGATAACATCCTGGCAGTGTTGAACAGAGCCGAGGACATACTCAGTTCCGCATTCCTCTGCCAGTGAAACAGTTAGGGGGGGGCATAAGGAGCTGGGAACTGGGAGGGGACAGGACCAGGGCAGCTGACCCAAATTGACCAAAGAGCTATTCCATCCCATATAACATCATGTGATTGGTTCGTTGCGATTTCCTGTTCCTTTTGTTACGGAAGGGGTTAGCCAGGAGGAAGGGGCGCTGCTGGCTGTGAACCCTTGCTCTGCGTATCCTCTTTATATATATATAGACATATATAAAACATATAAAAGCTAAAACATAGCTTCATACTAGACACTATGAGAAACGTAACTTCTGTTAGAAACTAAGAAAACAGTCATTGTATAAAATGTTACGCATGACTTTTAACCACCAACAAAACATTTCATAATTATGTAAGCAATGGATGAAGCATAATTTGATTTCAGGTTTTTAATAATTTTTAAATCTATTTGAAAGTATGTGCTACGGGAACACAGAATAGATTCTGAGCCATTTACATTTTACATCTTCTGGTTCCAGTTTCCATGACTATTATCTGTTTCTGCTAGGAAGCCTTTTAGGTATAATTAAGTCATTTGCTTATTTAATACAAGAGAGTTTCAACACGGAACAATAATTCCTTTAATGCTAAGACGTTCTAGTACTATGGCATATTATTACAATAAATAGAATGTATTCTGCATGAATCTTACTTTGAATATTAACTTCCTGCACACAATGATATGCTAATGATACATGGATATACTTGTCATGGGCACGCAGTGTCTAGCTGTAATCAGCACAAAAACGTAGTTTCATAGGAAAATTCAGGAGGTCTTTAGTCCAATCTCCTACTTAAAGCAGGATCGTCAATGAGGTCAGATGAGGTTTCTCTGGACTTTGTCCCATTTGGTCTTGAAAATCTCCAAAGAACAGAGATACTACCTAGTTTTATTTACTTAGAGATAAGCAATTTTGTTTACATTAGACTCAAGAGTCATTACTGAAGTAGTTTTAATTTTTGGACAATTCAAAACCCCATCTTGAAGGACATTTGAGTCTGGAGGGGATGGCTGGAAAAGCAGAAAGGAAATATTGTTACACTGAAAATATACCCTCGTAATATCTTATGATAGGAGTGAACAGTGCTATACATAAGCCTTTGTTCAGTTCTGGCCCTGTAAATTATTATATATAAAAATACTATGCACAGTAGAGAAAACAATCAGTCCTTTGTGCACCTGGATCACTTCATTCTATAATATAGAATAAAGTTGCCTAATTATCTTGCAGGGGTGTTGGGACTCCTACCTTATTTGCATCTTTAAGGCATTTTGTCACCTTCAGAAGAAAGGCACCAATAATGGCAACAGCAGTAGCTGTTCAGTGTAGGTCACGCTACAAGAGAGGATTAATGGCCTAGTTTTCTTTTGTAAATTGTAGTAAATACATCTTAATGGAAGTTGGCAGACAGTCACTGCACAGCAGGTGAGAATAATTCCAAAAGCTATCTTAGAGCACAAAATTTACGAGTGCAGAAACCACAGGTTAAAATTGAAACTCGAAACAGTGACCCCACTTTCACAACCTACTGCAAGCAGAATATGGAGTGTCATCTGCATAGCCACTGAGTGATTCCTGTGCCACTGAGTGATTTCTGTCATTTCTAATCCACATCTGCCCAAACTCAGTCAAAACTACAGGGTTCTGAAAAATTACCTTTCTAATACATTCATTAATTGTTTAGATTCTGACTCCTAAATTCTCAAAAGAATTTATTTGTAATGGTATGGTACAATGCACAGTTCTTCAGGCCTTTTTCTAAATCTGAAGTTCAGGGTTGCTGTGGGTAAGCAGGTTGACTTCAGAGGTACTGTCTGTGTAATATTATCAAATGTGTGGCAATGTGCTGGTTAAAGTATAACTCTTTGCATATAATAATAATAAAAATGTAAGCACACCATGTTTCACAGAACCCGTAAACCAAAAAGGATAAACTTTGGAAATGAAAGGTCCTATGGAAGAAATTCATGCTATGTTATAATCTGCATTGCAGGCATTTCATATTAATTTCTACTAAAAATCATAAGGAAAAAGGCAATCTTGGTACTTGCTCACAGTGATAATAAGTCAGGCTTCCTGAGAATTCCCATATGTCTTACATTTCTGGCAATATAAGGACCCAGATTCAAGAACTTACTCCAGACCTGGGAAATATGAAATCAAATCACTATAGAATAAGCTGGTAACAGAAATTAGGTCTCCTACTTTTTGGCATACTTCCTAAATTGTGAAATAAGAGATTGAACACCACCTCTTACAAAACATTTTTTTGAAAAAAAAAAAACAGACTGAAGCAGTCATTTTAAAAGACAGCTTTGATGTCAAATTAAATGGTTGCAAAAAAGAGACTTTTGGGAAACGTCTGTACTTAGTTTACATTTATTTCAAACAATGGTCCAATATTTTGCTTCAATTCTACTTTGGCTAATATTTAATAATTATTATATAGCAATGTTTCCTAATCTTCCATAAAAACCTCAAGACAAATAAAAATTGTTTCACAAAACAGAGAATTTAACTTATATTCTCATTCTACTTGAGCTTGAATAAAAAACACGAGTTCCAAACAAATAGCAAAATCAAACTTTGTATTTTGAAGAACAAACTATAGCCTGCCATGTAATTTCAGTCTTTTGTTGAAATTTTGTTTAAGTGAATAGCAACATTACTTTTAGATAGGCAATAAATTTTTTCACAAGGATTCAGTTAAAAAAAAAAAATCAAAGCCCTTGTGACTCTTACATAGCATGTCTTATTAATATCTTTGTTTTACCACAATATCCAAACCTTGTCAGTCCTTTTGCATTTACAATATATGCACAATATATGAGCATAGCATCACCAACTCTCCTTCCTTTCCTTTTTTCAAATCAATTACAGAGTTGAGATGCAATGACTCTACTTGTAATGCCTTATCGTAAAGTTACTTCTGATGGAACACTTTCCACAGGAAAGTGAGTATGGATGTCAGCTGAAGATTTTAATCCTAAATGCAGTACAGGAAGGAAAGACACAGTAAAAAAGCAAGTAATGAGTTCAGATATGCCCAATCCTTGCTATTGCTTCCTTCTGGGCACCAAGATGAGCGAAGAGTGGAAGCCATTGTAAGAATTCAGAGAATGCTGGAATGAAGAAGAATGTGACGACTGGAGAGTTGAGCAGAGAGAAACCTGATGAGGTTCAATAAGAGCAAGTGCAGAGTCTTGCGCCTCTGAAGGAATAACTGCATGCACCAGCACAGGTTAGAGGATGACCTGCTAGAGAGGAGCTCTGCAGAGAAGGACCGAGGTATCCTGGTGACAATATGTTGGCAGTCACCAACAGTGTGCTCGGGTGGCTAAGAAGGCCAATGGTGTCCTGGGGTGCATAAAAAAGAGCGTGTCCAGCAGGTTGAGGGACTTGATCCTCCCCCTCTACTCTGCACTGGTCAGGCCTCACCTGGAGCACCGTGTCTGGGCTTCCCAGTTCAAAAAAGACAGGGAACTTCTGGAGAGAGTTCCGCAAAGGGTGACAAAGATGATAAAGGGCCTGGAGCATCTCCCTTATGAGGAAAGGCTGAGAGATCTGTGGCTTTTCAGTTAGGAGAAGAGAAGGCTGAGAGGGGATGCAATATGTATTTATATGTATCTAAAGCGCGAGAGTCAAGTTGATGGGGGCAGACTCTTTTCGGTGGCATGCAGCAATAGAAAGAACAAGGGACAACAGACAGAAACTGGAACACAATACTAATACAAGGAAGAACTTCTTTACTGTCAGAGTGATGGAGCACTGGAACAGGCTGCCCAGAGAGGTTGTGGAGTTTCCTTCTCTGAAGATATTAAAGATCTGTCTACTTGCCTACCTGTGCAACCTACTGTAGGGTACCTGTTTTAGCAGAGGAGTTGGACTCAGTGATCTCCAGGGGTCCCTTCCAAAGCCTACAACTCTGTGATTCTGTGAGTAGGAGAAAGGAGCTGAGCCAGAAGTATCTTTACGGAAAAAGGTGTCACTTGCTATATAGCAAACACTTCCTACAAAATCCTACATCCATGTTCCAATGCTTCAGCCAAGAAAATGACTTCATGTACAACAATTTCCTTCACAGACTTGAAATGTGACCAAATCGATGTGCTCTAAAACAGAAGTGAGTGAGAAATGTATAGGAACATTTCAAAGATGGAAAAAAAAATTAACAAATCAACAAATGCAAGTCAATCTCCCTATAGAAATCAGAAAAATAAATGACTTCAGTGGAAACATTTCATTTTAAAAAGTTTTGTTGAAATGTTATTTCAATTTTCACCTTTATTCTTTTTTGAAAATTTCTAGTCTAAATCAATTAGAATTTCAAAATGAAGAGTTATGTTAAAGATCCTGATACTTTCCACTGAAAAAATGGCACCACTGTGAAACAAATATGCAAATATTCTAAACCCATACTTGAGATACAGTCCTTGTCATTAAATTGCTGATAAGTTAACATTATATATAATTAAATGTAATTATTTCCATCATATAGATGATTGCTATTCCTCCACTGCACACAGGAAATGACTTCATGGAATCTGTTGGTGACTGCTGACATCTTAATGGAGATGAGTATAATGCAATTCTGCCTCTACACAGCACAACTGTTCCCTGAAGTGTATTTTCTATCAATATTTTCTAAAAATGCCTTCCATCCACTATATTTCAGAATCTGCAAAGTATGCTTTTATACCCTGACAGCTTCACGATGAAGTCGTACTGTGTCTTACATAGTATTTCTTGACATTTAAGAGGACATACACACAAAGAAATGAAATCTAATCTTTAAATAAATGTTGAATGCTAGCGTGCTAATACCCTCAGCCAATACTCTCAGTAGTATCTGCTGTTTTCATTTCTCATAGTATTATTCATTACAGGCCCTTCATTATCTCAATATTTCTTATGTAATCTACTTATAAATTAACACATATTTGACCAAAAGATGTAAAAATGAAGACAACCAATAAAAAACCTGACCCTGGAGAGAATTACTTTACCTATGCAACAATGCTAAGTACCAGCAACAGTCGAACATGGAGTTCCATTTAGTCATGTGATTTGTAAGCAATTATTTGTAAAACTGGGAATAGAAAGAATACAAAAAATATTTAACACAAAATATTGTGTTAAATGAAAGCATGGTTGGTAGGTTTAAAGACAATACAGAGATCAAAGGTTTTTAATTGTTCTGGAAGTATGTTTGGGCTGAGTAGCCACATAGCAATATAGAAAAGTGCTTCAAAAGTGCTATAATTTAACTGGAAGCATAACCAGAGGCACCAAGGGATGTCTCCTGAGAATATCTCAAATCGACTAGCTGCTTGGATTAACTTGAAAAAAGTTGCTTTGATCCGCAATTAGGATTTCCATTAACCAAGAATGGTACAGTAAAAAGGTCAGGAGGAAGTTTCCAAGGGGTTCATGATAAATCCCACATTATTTCTGTCACACAAAAACTTACAACATATTTCAACTTTTGCTTTGCTAAAAATAATAATAATAAAAATATCCCTGGTATTAGATTCAAAGATGAAAACTGATGTACTGTGAAAAAGAACTTCAATACAGTTTTATATTAAAAGATATTTGCCTTTTCAATCTTCATTTTACAGGCCATTTAATATTTTCATAAATGAAAATTGACCCTGGGAAAAAAAAAACGAGAAAACATGTCCTGAACTAAATTAAGACGGATGTAATATAGCATGCTACCCTGTTCCTGTTCTCTGAAGTTACCGTGAAAATACTAGATGAGGTAGAAATTACTCCCATAGGAAATTCACAGAATCACAGAATCACAAAGTGCTAAAGAACATCTTCTGAGCTTGTCTAAAAGCGTTTAAAGTGACTGTAAATACAAGCTTTCTTTTTTTCTAAAATGAACCATAAGTGAAACAAAGAGTGGTGAATTGATAACTCCTCAATTGATTGAATGAATTACCTATCTATCCAGATTTCCTGCAAGCCATCACAAAAATTGCTGTGTAAAAGAGAATGATACAGTATCAAATTCAGACGATGAAGAAAATCACTTTTTCGCCCTCTGAACTTCTTCCTAGCAGTTCTGATTCAGCAAAACACTTCAGGCATCTTTAATATTAAGATTCAACCCCTTTCAAAGGAAATCTTCTAATTTGGAACATATTTGGCCTCCAGCCTCTGTGTAATCCTACAGTCGTACTACAACGCACAAATACTTTCCTTTATCCCTGACTTAAGTGCCTTGTAGAACTGGAGCTATGGCAAAGAATAAGAAGAAGCTGATCAAGGCATTAGAATCAGATCTAATGCCAAGAAGATGAGAGAATTGCAGTGAGAAGGGGTGTATATATATATGTGAGTGTGTATATATATTTTACTTAAGCAGTAACATATATTCAGGTGGTGATATAAGACATAATAAGAACCATTATCAGACAGCATTTGGCCATCAGTGCAAAGCTATGTCTTTTTCAGTTAAATTTATGCTTGGTATGTATGGTGATAGACAAAACAAATTAAGTTTTCTGAGCTTCTGTTATTTATGGATAAAATTAAAGAAAAATAAAAGGTAAATTGGGTATTGTAGCCTAAATAACAACCATAAGGATAATAAGATTTAGCACAGAATAAGAAAAATTTTCAATGGAGTTAAATGTAGTCTGATGTCTATTAGCAAGGTATATTTTGGCACTCTGATTTCCAAAGCAAGATAAAAAAAGCTTAAATAAAATTTACTCACAGTGTGGGCTGATCTCCAGCTGCTAACCTCCATGGTGCACATGTGGGGCTAAATTATCTTCTAATTGCTTTTGTTCTATTTTTTTTTTCTTGCTATTACTTGCTACCCATGGTTTGTAAGAGACTTAATAAGCTTTTGTAAATGATATAGAGAACATGTTTCTTAGCTTGAGGGCATGACGTATTTTTTATTTGATTCTGACCTGATTTCTAAATTGTTTACCTGAATTGGGACCAACTATTCAAAGAGCCCTGAAGTTTTACTGTATGAAATATGCAGCAGATCTAATTACATTTTTTTCTTTTAATTGCAGAATTTCCAGCAGCTGGAAAATACTGTATTTTCACGTATATTGTTAAAATATACACTATCTTAGGGAAATAATTTAGGTCACTCTGAAAGTAATGCCTTCTATTTATTTCCACGGAAAATACAAAAGATACAAAGAGCACAATAACAGTATTTGATAAAGCAAATTCTCAGCTACAAAACACTCTTTTTCAACATAGTCACCACCGTTAGCTATACATATTCAACAGTGATGAACAAGAGTCTGTATGCCATGCTTGTAACATCTGCACCAGTGGAGGTGACCCACTGTCACCATTGCCACTGCTGAAATGCACCAGCCACCACCTCACTGTGTTCACATCCACAGTTTGGGCTCCATTAACATTCAGCAAGCATCAATGAATGTCAATGGGTGCAATTTTTTCTGCATGGAGGAATTCAATTCCAAACCTTTGCTTCACACACACTTCCACATCAGATGTCATTTTGTTAGACTGCCCCTCTACTGCCATCTGTTGCATGGCAACAAAGTGTATTGGAATATTGCTGAGAAGGCTCAGCCTCTACTGCCGTAACACCAACATCCACCTCCAACACCATGGAAGCATTACTTTCAGGGCAGGTCATATTTATTAGGATTCAAATTTCTTTTGTTCACTGTAATGAAAATAAGAGCTCAGCCCAGAAACAACAATCAATTATACCTATGTGGAAATTGTGAATAATGTATAAGAGCAGTTTACTGAGCATCAGTAGTTTTGTTCCTTCATTTCTCAGTGTTAGATTACTATTAAAAATATATTAAATGCCACTTTCATATTACTTTTCCTTATAAACACTGTCATTATCTTCATTTGGTTCATATGCAATCATAGACACAATAAAAAGACTATAGATGCATATCACATATTCTTGGTAGTAAAAGCTTGTTTATGTATGAAAAGGTTTTAAAATTACAATTTTATCTATTGAATTTTTGAGTACGATTTTTCTTTCACAGGCTACTTACCGTTCACCAGGTATTGTTTTCTTCTAGGGCCATTCCCTTTCATAACTGTCAGCACACATGCCTGCAAAGACTATTATTTGAAATGTAAAGTGTACCTACAAGTACTGTCAGTTGAGCTATACACCAAGTTTTAGATTTAAAAAAGAAAAAAAAAAGTTATTTTTGTCTTTAGTCTCAATTATCTTTAAGGATTCCCAAATCAGAGAATCTTTATGAATGTAGTACATATACCATTTGCTTTTCTGCACCACTCTGTTACAAATGTAGAGCCTGAGACTGTACATCACCATCTCTTTCTTTAAAAAGCATTTTTCTTAAGTGTATTTTATAATGAAAAATGAAATCATGACATAGCATAAAAAAGCTGACAAATTATTGATTTTTCATCACTGTCAAAGCTAGAAGTAGATTCCAAAGAGTAAGTAATCCATTTATGACACATTTGACACAAACCGTCTAAATTGGCATCTGCAAAAATATTTTAGCACAATTACTGATCTGTATTAGATCTGTCTTGCTTTTTTATTTTTTTTTATTTTTTTTAAAGATTACCAAAAAGCAGTGTAGTAGTAAAACTACTGCTATGCCAAATGGAGAATTTTTGTCTTCTACCATGTTTATTCAGTCCTGTAAAATGTCTTAAAAAAAAAAACAAA
Organism: Penelope pileata; assembly: GCA_013396635.1. Taxonomy (NCBI): domain Eukaryota; kingdom Metazoa; phylum Chordata; class Aves; order Galliformes; family Cracidae; genus Penelope; species Penelope pileata. Next base: position 227,879 of record WBMW01003431.1, on the reverse strand, counting down.
TTCTTATCAAATATTTATGTTAAATTGAGACATAAATTGAAGAGCCAATTAGTGTAAGAAAGAATAGTATAATTTACTAGGTGCATAGAGGGCTCCCTAATTTATGTGAAGGAAAAAAAAAAAGATTCATGCACATGACCTGGACTGAAGGACACAGTATGTTTTTCTTATGACATCAGAAGCTCTGGAACTGGTAGAAAGGATGGAAGAAGGCTTGAAAAGAGAAAGCATGTTCCCATTCCTGATCAGTTAATTCAATAGCTAGTAGTCTTTTCTTCATCTAATTCTACTCATTACATCTTGAACTTAATTTTATTAAGAATGTTGAGGCAACACTCATGAAAACATGTAGGTTTTTATTACCTTTTGTTATTTTTACTTCTTGTTTGCATTATTTGTGGTTTATTACACTTGAAAAAGTATTGAGTAGTATGAGCACTCAAGTTTAACATGCAAAGTCTAATTAAGAAATAGGATCAAAGGTACATTCAAGGAAATTAAGAACGATGCATTTACATTTTCCTTTTTAAATATCAATGAGAAAAAACACAGTTGGGGCAAAATTTGAATTATGTTTCTAAAAGAGGTCTGTTCTAGTAATGCTAAATTCTAATTGAATTATAAAGATGAACTAGAAAAGATTTCTTAAAAAGTGTGCATAAGACAGATGAAGAGATTTCTATCCTGAACATTTTCAGAAAGCAAATACTCATAAAAATCCTCAGGTGGCAATTCCATTGAAGTTATCAGAAACATTAAAGCAAGAAAGAACTGCAGTGACTTCGCTGAGAAAACACAGACATTCCGTTTATTTTCCTCTTTACAATTTTGTTCCAGACTTGCCACTTAAATACTTAGATGTTTGTTTCATCATCAGGTTTGTTTTCAGGTTAGTAGACTTTTTCAATGAAGTATGTAATCTGAACACCCAAGGCAATCTCTTTTTTCAGGATTGTAATAGAGCCATGTTGCACTCACAGCTCTTGAGTTTCTGAAAATCAGAATGAAATTGGAATCCTTGAGACTGGGTCTTTTTTCCAACTAAGTTGCAGGAAACAGTTTGTCTTTCCATAGCAACTCCTTTGGTGATGAACATTTTTAGAGTCTGACTAGGAAGGGACAGTTTGAGGGTGTCGATCTATGACTGTTTCATCACAGTATTGCATATGCCTATTGTCTGAGTTAGGGAAATATATTTAATGCACATAATATATGCTTCTTTTTTGGGAAATGTAGGGAAAATTTGGTGAAGTTTTAGACACATTTAAGTTCCATCGCTGTTAGGAAGATGAGCAATATGGAGTTCTACAATCGATACACTCCAGTGTAAAATTTGATGTATTGTTGCTTAGAGGAAAATCTTCTTTCTAATTGTGGAGATACAGTATTTATTCTATTTCTAGTTAGACTGTGTTTGCCATATGGTTTAAATAGGATTAAGGAAACTGGAAAGATCACCTTGCTATTCTGATGTCATGATTAATGTTGTTGGACCCATGGGAAAAACACTTATATGAATAATATTAAGTAGTGTAAAGCTGATTATCTGCCTGGATACAAAAGGGACTAAAGCACTGCAGAGTAATTTAACTGCAAAGATAACTGTAAATAAAAACTGTATTAACAATATTTTTGTTATCAGAAAAGTAAACAGGTGTGTTTTCTTGGAGCAGAGCTGTTCTGTCCTCATACTTCCAGTCACATAAAGACCATCTGTTCACTCTTTTAAATTCAGATTAGTGCTATTGACTGATTTACTTCATTAATCTCTTCTACAAGGCTTCTAATTTTTACCTGCCTGAGTGTTCTTCTTTGATAGAATAAACCTGGAGGAAATATGGCTGCTACCCTGAAGCAGCTAACTGTTCTTTCCCATTCAGGTGTTCTTTTCAGCATCCCAAGGCATACAGTATTAAGCTTCTGTTCTGAAACCTGTTACTCCTGGAAACATTTGGTAGCTGTTATTAAGCATTCTTAAAAGGTGCATCAGTAAAATAGATGGTTTGCGACAATGCACAGCTAAGCACCATAAATGAATAATTTATGAGATTGCAGATTTATATACCTTCTTCAGGGAAGAAGAAACTGTACTTTTATTTTAAAGCCTTTCTCCACACCCCCTCACTACCTTTCTTATGAGACTGAATTAAATTAACAAAGGCTCCAAGGAAAAGATCACGCTATCGGGGAATGTCTGTTATATGTACTGTGAGTAATGTGTCAAGGAAAGAGGTAGGGAAAAATCAGCTGTAGAATTGTTACCTTACTTTTAAAGCACGTGTCCACAACTAGCCAACTTGATTCACAGTTTAGGAAAACTATTATACTGCTCATCAGTAAGAAGATTTAATAAATGAATGAAGAATGTAATTTGCATTGATTAGAAGATTTTATCCCATTATTGGTAGATGATGACCTGACATCATCTGATTGCCCTGAAATCAACTCTCCACCAAACTACAGCAACACAAATTATCTGGACAGGAAGCCTTCATCACTAAAAGGAAAATCCATCAAGAATAAAAAAATGTCAGGTCATAACCTGTTACCCAAGAAAAATAAAGAAGATCTCTCATATTTTCCTAATTTCCTCCATAAAATAAAGCCTCTGTTCCTGACTTTAGAACACTAAATGGTCTGAGGAACTGTAATTAAATCATTTCAAACTCTTACAACAAAGCCTGCAGTCAATCTTTGATTCCTCTAGAACTTTCAGAGATGAGCATAAGGATAACCTACGTAGTTAAGAAGACTTTCTTAAGGATTAGTTAGACGCTGAAGTGAAATGTCAGGGGATCTAAGGATTAACACATAATCCCCTAGAGAAAATAACTAATATTTATCAATGATAATTAGACAAATTTGGAGTTTGCAAGCATGATGAAGACATGCGTTGTGATGAGAATAAACCTGAACGCAGTTGTTTTAGTTATCATCCTCTTTTTCTTTGGTATATCAGAATTATAAAAGCATATTTTTTTTTCCTTTAAAAATTAGAAAATTGTTCATCATTGAGATTAAAGGAGTAAGTATTCTGAGTTCCTGAAAAGACAGCATACAGTGCAAGAAAAAGAAATGATTTGGATTTGAACAAAAAAGCTTTTTCTGTTGTTCCTTCCTTCTCCAATTTCTTGTATGTTTTGCTTAATGGAAATTCTAAGTTTTGAGAATTCTTATATCTCTGAGTAATCACTAAATGGAAATGCATATATGTTGTTACAGAAAAATATTTATTAGTTTTCTCATGAAAAATCCTCATTAAAGCCGCAGACTTTTTGATGAAACCATCATAAAAATAGATTTTCCAACCAGGTGCAGGAAGCTTACCTTCTCTACATTTGTTTATGATGATGGCATTTTAAAAGATACATCTGACATTTCATATAGTATAGATTCAGTTTCTTTTGTCCTTAAATTTAAGTTAGACAACACTGCCTATTCTGTCTAATGCATTTTCAATCTACTGCATTTTCTATCTACTCAAAGTGAGTCACGTTGAAGAAGAAAATGTATTCATACAGACAATCCTTCTTCTTGCACATACAAGCATAAATTCATATACATACACACAAAAGCTTTGTCCTTTTCTGATTGTTGCAAAAAAAGAAAAAAAAAAAAGAGATGATGATTGTTTGCACATAAGGAGGAAAGATGCATCTACTGTTCTCCACTGGGTGGAAAAAAACTACCTTGATGGATTCATGAAGAAAGATAAAGCAGATAAGCAAGGTATAAATCTGTACTTGGATTATTCTCATTTTGTTTACTTTGTGGTGATTACTTGTGTTAAACATCATTTATAGAGAAGCTGCTTCAATATATCATTTAATTTACTTAGTTACACACATAAAGCATTCAAGTGCTTTGGAACAAATATATGTTATAAATTTTACGCTGACAATCAGCAGGGTATAAGATCACTACTAGTAAATATTTTCTTTATTCCACAATTGCAGTGTCACACCTTTCAAAGAACAGATGAGACGGTGAGATTACCTGTATAACTAACCTAAATATGTTCACCCATATATCCATCTATCCATAATACCAATACACACAGCGAGAAAACCTAAGATTTAAAAGGACAGAACATCAGGATTTACAATACTGAAGTTATCTGATCAATTCTTTTTTGCAGTTTTGTCTTTTTTTATTTTTATTTTTTGTGAAACTCAAAAAACCTGCATTTATTGCATTTATGGCTCTATTGCTATGATAATTTCAAAGCCACGATATTTTACAAAGCATACGGTGGATGCTTGCTCCCATAATAGTGATACCCATGTCACTTACAGGTTAGGAAACAACTGCTGTAGTTCATTCACTTCCGTCCTCCATCTAATACAATCATCAGAACAACTTAATTGATGTATCTTCTTAAAAGCTTGATCCATCAGGTCAAACTATGCTTTTCAAGAATGAATATTTGAGGCTGGTTGTGAATTGAAATAAGACAGCATAATCTCATGTTTATGCTTGTGTCATTATTGACTTCATACCTTCATATTGACTTCATAGATTCACGTTTCACACGGCTGAGCATTGAAATTTTAAGACAGCTTCTAGGGAAACAAATCTTAAACAGAGTTTTGAATTTCAAAATGAACTTTGTAAAAACGTCTTTTTCTTCCTTTCTGGATACTGGGGTTTCTCATTTTGCTTAAAAGTTGTACTTTTTGGAAATTAAAATATATTACCTGATTACATATTTCCCTCTGTGATCTGACTACCAAAGCTGATATTTTTCATCTTATCCATCATTCCAGTAGGACAGAATCTTCAAGTTAACTATCTGAGGAACACTTTTTTTCAACATATGACCCTGGCCAAACTTGTGCAACCCCTCTGCTGTCTTCTGGCAAGACCTGCATGGCAGGAAGATGATTCACCTTGATGACCAGTCTGCAGCTCTGACAGTTATAAAACCACCTCTTTTTACATGCAAAAAGACCAATTCATGTAGAAAAACAGTAAGATATGGCAGTTGCTGAATCCCTTCATGCTGTTTTTGGAAGCTACTTTTCAGCCTATAGCCAGTCTTTACTTAACTGAAGCTTTGGTTGCTCTTTGGTGATTTATACTGTCATTTTTCCAGGACAGAAATATCACAGGCTTCATTAGACATTCAAAAAGCTCCATACCGTTCCCTTTAGCCAAGAATATTTTTAAGATATACTCCTTAAAATAATTATTTTTAAATATTTAAGTTCTGAATATTTGTTAGTGTTGCTGTTTTCTATACTGAGGTGCAACTTAACACTCTTGAGAAAGCTTTTAAATACTTGAATGTCATCTGCTGTGGTATCTTTGATCTGGGTTTAGCTACCACTACTGACACAGTAGAAGTACTAGGAAACCTCTTACATTTTACAATAGATTCAGTATTTAAATCTTTTCAATTTTAAATCAATGCATTATTTAAACTACATTAACTGTTAATTCAATTCCAATCTTGAACTTTTGCCAGTGTTTAACTGTATTATATTTTCCATACTAGAGGAAAAATGACTTTTTTCTTTGGTTGGAAATTAGTCATTGCAAAGAACCACTTCTAATGAAGCTGAATATTTTTCATTATTTATTTGGACTTAGAAAATATACAGGATATTTTAATTACTAAAGAAAATGTAGTTGATTTTTAACAATTTGCTTCAAGACTGCTTAGTACATAAACCTTTTTATAAAATAATTTCCCAAAAGATTCTATTACATACCAGTGCTAGTTCCAATAGTTAATCATCCCCGTGTGAGCAATTCCAACCCAGTGTCCCTTCAGACTGCAAAACTGTTCAAACTATATTTGCTAAAAAATAAAGTGGACATTAGCATATCTCTCTGGAGCACTGTTTAACCTTAATAACTAAGCTATTTATTGAACCTGAGATCACACTGTCAGGGCTTATCTGTACAGTTGTTCCAATAAGATAAGATTCAACACCTGTGACACTGCAAGTTGAAATTTGTTGGATTTTTTCTTTTTTTTTTTTTCCCTTTTCTCAAGTAAGGGCAAATTCTCTTCCAGGATGCAACCAAAGAAATGCAACAATTATCAATGAGCTCTCAGTATATAAAACACTTTCTGTAGGAACACTCCTAAACTGGCACAATTCTCTCAACAGGGAAAATCAGTGCAGCCACTGCAAAAGACTATCTGTAAACCATTCTAAAAATCCTACCTCCCACTGAAATGAACAACAATAACCAAAAAACAACAACAAAAAAAAAAAAAGGTCAAAAAGGAGATATGAATAGCAAAATAATTGGTGCATTTGGGGTAGGACTGATCTCACCTAAAAGATTCTCTTACAGAAAGATTGAGCCAATACAAATTCAGCTTTTATAGTAGATTGAGATTAGTTCAATTTCAGAAGCACGTATTTTTCCCTACTGATTGAAAATACCTGCAATGTTGAATAAAACAAGGTTACAGAGCATTCTCTGGCCTCCAGGCCACGTAGCACAGTTTGGTACAATGCATGGCACTAACAAGTTATTGATTAATTGCTATTATTTGTAGGGTTGTTTTGTTTTCACAGAACCATAGAACTTCTTGGGTTAGAAGTGACCTTAAAAATTATCCACTTCCAACCCCCCTGCCATGGACAGGGACACCTTCCACCAGACCAGGTTGCCCAGGGTCCCATCCAGCCTAGCCTTGATCACCTCCAGTGGTGAGGCATCCACGGCTTCTCTGGGCAGCCTGTGCCAGTGCCTCACCACCATCAGAGAGAAGAATTTACTCATTACATCTAATCTAAATCTATTTTCTTTCAGTTTAAAGTCATTGTCCCTTTTCCTATTGTAGCACAGTTGTTTAAAATGTCCTTCTCCATCTTTCTTGTAAGCCCCCTTTATGTCCTGAAAGCCACAGTAAGACCTCCTCAGAGACTTATCCAGATTAAAGAACCACAGCAATCTCAACCTTTCCTCTCCAGCCCTTTTGTTGTTTTTGTTAGCCACTCTAACAAATTCAAGTCTGTCTTGTGCAGGCGTACCAGAGCTGGATGCAGAACATCATCTTTTTTTTGTTTGTTTGTCCGTTTGTTTTCACATTTCAGACTGTCTATATAGCATTGTGGTGCAACCCATTAGAGTGATATATTTACAGCATGAAACTGAGGGTTTGTTTTGCAAGCTCCAGAAGGCAGCACGAGGGCAAACAGGGTGTTACTGGCGTTGCCATAGGGTACAGAAACTGTGTAAGTTACAGAAATACATGCCTGTTGCTTTCCTTTTCATATCCCATAATAGAAATGGTCCCTCGGATGTACTCCACAAGCAATTCATGAGCACTGTCTTTCACAGAAAGCACGAGGCGACATAGGCCAAATCTATGCCAGGAAATGTGCAGTAAATAACGACTAACAGCCCAGTCCTCAAGCCCAGTCTATGGCCATGCTTTATTAAGCAGTACATAAAAAGCCAGTGACTAGGTCAAAGGTACTTGGCTAAATCTGATAGCTCAATGAAAAAAGAGAAATCGGAAAAAAATAGAACATCTCTCAGAAACAATTGAATAACAGTTGAATAACTGATCAAGACCTTAAGCATGTTAAAAGTCCAAAATTTGTGAAGAAATATTAAATTATGGATTACTTTTATTTTCAGCTTCAAGCACTGTAGATCTGCTTTCCTAGCAGTTCTTTATTACCGTCAGTCATAGACCTGTACATAGCAGGCTTGCAGTCCCCTTTGCATGTCAATTCCAATAAAAATCATAAAGTGCAAATTGTCAGGACAAGAGCAGCTTAAAAACTTGTGTTTTAACACAGAATACCGATGCTTCTGTGGTCCCCATGCAGTTCATTTCTTCCAAAGATCCTGACACATAGAGAGAACGTGAGAATTGTTCAGAAACTGCCACAGTGAAATACACAAATAAATACCTAGAAGAATTAATGGGTTTGTACATACATATATGTGCATATATCTTTCTCCATCCTTCTATCTGTCAATCATCTACCCACCCCTAGTGTCTCTGCTCGATGCTCTCAAATTATAACTTAAATTTCATTTTTATTTTTGGGATACATTGTGCTGACACCATGCTGGTTAGATCTGTTTTTAGCAGACTTTCTAGTGGCATGTAAAAAGTATTAAATACTCTCTCTTAAATGTCAGCAATCACTTTTAACAATTTCCTTATATTTGAAGACTTGATTGTTAGTTTCAAAATAATTCACAATTAAATTCAAATCAAGGCTTAAATGACAGATATGGATATGGAAGCCCCCCATATGCCACTTCTTGTTGACTCAGCAGCAAATAAATAACCCATCTGAGGGGAACAATTGAAGGCAGAGGACATGACATCAGATAGATACATAAAATGTCGTATTCTAAACATTATTTTGATAAGCATACCTTTCACCTTTCAAATATTTATTTATTTAGTAACATTCAAAGCAGATCTAAGAAGAAAAATCTTCTCTTTGATTTAACTAAGGAACACTTGCTACACCTCTATCAAACTTTTTTTTCACGACAGTAATAAAAAAATATATTTTGGAATATATTTGGGAATAATATTTGCAGATATAAAAATTTACGAAAGTCAAATGTCCTTCCAGACTTCGTAAGGTAATAACTACATTTTTTGTAAGATTATCTATAAATTTAAAGTGTTTGGCAAATATCAGTACTGAGAAAGGTAAGGGAAATTTCTCATCAAAGAAAAGAGAAACACTTCTTTAATCATGATATGGCCTTTTATGGCATAATATTATTTGGAACTGATATTAGTGCTTCACTGTTGAAAGTCACATCCAATAGCTTTACCCCTTATGGAAAGCTGATTCATTTTTACGCATGGTTTTATTACTTAAAACTGACAGCAAAGTAAATGTAATTAATATATGCCTATAATTCCATACACAACGGCGTGTGTATGGACAGAAGTCCTGTTTTAGACACGTGATGTCTCACACATTCTGTTTGGGAAAAAATGTCATTGCATAATTGAGTCTAAATCAGAGATGCAAATATTTCCCTAAAACAGTGAAGAAAATACCCATATGCTTCCACTTAGATTACTTCTAATTGAACATCAAGGTCAGATTTATGTTAAGCACTTTTGCATATGCTTTTTTCAGTTTAAATATTTTAGTTGAAAAAGATAAATACAGTGCTTCAAGCTCATATCTGAAACAGTCATCTGCTAATACAAACTTTTAGCTTCATAAAATGCTTCCTTCCACAGTTATTCCAGACAGTAAAAATTTTCTACAAGTGAAGTTGTGTGTAATAGATGAGTTTATTACTTTCCTATGTATTTAATGAATGCCCAATTTTCCCAGTCTCCATGAAAGAAACATTTATATCTCTGGAAGATAATGATTTCTGTCCTTTCAAGTACAGTCACCATATTCATGAGGTTACGAAACTATATTAAAGAACCTGTTCTTAAGGATTAATAATTTTCCTGGATTACATCCTTATTACAGAATGTTCAGTGACTCTTCACCTTAAGCCTAACTGTAAACCACAGCATGCCTCTGAATACATTTTCACACAGAAAAATACCTGATCCTTAGCTATTAGAATATTAACAGCATAACATTAGCATTTTGAATATAAATTGTAATAACACTAAGAAATCTTTTTTTCCTAAACTTGTCCTATTTTAATGAAATAGTTCAAGAAAGCACTCATATCTACAGCATAAAAAATGTATAATGAATTTAAAAAGAGCTTTAATTGTGTTGTACTGTACACTGAAACACATCAGATGGACCCAGTGAATTAATATTTGTTTATTTAACAGATAAACTCTTGAAAAATAGGTGTTTGATTTTCTTTGTTGATGAGATAAAATTTTGTAGTGTCAATCACAAATAAATTGGTGTCATGTATAAAGCCAGGAAAATATTGTAAGAAGGAATATATTTTAGTGTTGAAAGGATTATTATATGCTGACCCACTCAGAATATTTAAATGAGGTTTCTGGACTGAAAAAGCGAATGATTCATACTGACAGTGTAGGCACAACCTTGGTGAGAACAGCATAAATCCATAGCACTGGAATAACAGGCTCCTTCCATGACACACCACTCCTTTCTCAGTTTGAAAGACTACAATTCATGATTTCAGTCAGAATCAAAATGGTATAAAGATCTTAAGACTTCATTATAAATATAGATTAAGTTGTCATAGTCATGATGTTTGTAACAATTCCAAGATTGTCTCAAGTGGAGTCTACAGAGGTAGATAAAATACCTGACAATCAGCCTGCCCTCTTTCAAAAATATGGTGTCATAAATGTAGTTACACTAATATTTGACATTTATTGTCTTTAAATATTTGTAACAAAGGGTTATTTTTTTCAGTTATGGTTATTCAAGATGCATGAATGTCCATGGTAGTCACCTTCTAAATGCTTCCCTCCCAGAAGCAGAGTAATGAAGAGCTTGAACTGTGAAGTAACTGTTAAAAGAAAAGAGGTACTGAGGCATCTGCTGTAGAAAAATGCACCTAACAGTCTGAACAGCGATGTCCAACAGCTTTGTAAATATCTCACAATGTGCACATATCTATGTACATCAAAGTAAAGCTAGTGTATAAAAGCCACCAAGAAAAAAAATGTTTATTCATGCAAAGAATTGGAAATGCATTCTTTTACAATTATTATCTCAAAAATCAATGCAATTAACTGGACTTAAGTGAATATTAAAAGTATTAAAGGCAATTGTAAGAAAACAGAATATATATAAAAACAATCTGTAAGTCCCTGAAATGTACAAAGACTATCAATTTATGGGAAAAATAAATGTTCTAACATATGAAAAGTAGGGTTATCATGAAAATCTTGGAGTATAAGAATATAGTTATTTAGATGAAACTTTGAAAATCAAGAAAGAAACATTGCATTGCTTTGATTTATCTGAGGCATAGCTTGCTTTCTATATTCATCTCATACACCAGAACTTGTACATTATTCTGAAGATTTAAGAACACGTTTTAACTAAACAAAGAGAAATTAAATCCTTCCAAAGAAGAAGGCCTGAAATATCTATTTTCCATTGAGTTTAAAGCTGAAGAATATCCTTTCTAAAACCACATTTTAGGAATGAAATAACAAAAATATAATTCAGAACAATTTAGAAATGATTCAAATGATTTTCAAAATGTCTTCCCATTATTCAAGTTTAAATTAACTTTCTGATGAGCTAGCAATAGGAACACTGGGACCTTTTCAAGTACACCTGGCAAATGTAAATCTTCCAGGCAGTAAATGTCAGTATTTTGTACATCTGATGAACTATATTCTTCCAGTGTGGTGATGTTGGAATAGTTTTTTTCTGTTTCAAAAGAATACAAATATAAATCCTTACCCAAATATCTTGAACACTTAACAAAATCTTGATATTAGCATCTTCAGTGACTCTACCAATTTTAGTTTAGAGGATAGCATAATATACATGCAGTAGTAATTTACGAAAACAATGACATCAACTCAGATACAAGGTGGGAGTGGGGTAGGTAGGGAGACAGAAAAGCTGACAGATTCAAAAAAATTCTTGACATTGGGGAATCCAAAACAATGTGTTTGGTGTGGTCAGAAAATTGATATCAGATCATATTTCCTGCTCTATACAGCAGAACTCAGCTTCTAATTACAGATACAGAAGGCAAGGCTGTCATTTTGGCAGAGAACCTGTGTGGCCTAGGATTGTCTATACACAGGTATCATATCCCGAAGAATTTATCTCCTGTATCTTTATTCTTCCTCACCTCAGTGAAAGAAAGTCTGTGTAACAGAGCAGTCTCCCTAAGGCACTAACATTAGATAGTTCTTGTGCCTGCCATCAAAGCATGGATTATAGCCTATCAAGTAAGTACAATATATTCATAATTGCTGCCCTCAGAAAATTAGATAGGCAAGCAAGAGGAGGTATACTTTATTCCAGTGCTATGTGGGTACGTGCATGTGTAGGAAACACGTTATTTTTGAGTTAAAGACCACATTCTGCAAAATTAGAAATTTATGGTGATTTCAGCTCCACAGAATTTAACAGAGCCAAGAAATTTTACTTCTACTTGAACATTTTGTCCAGTGTGCATAATGGAAACCATTTGAAACCATCCCACTTTGAATATTAGCTGTGATCTTACTTGCATGCACTTCTGAGTCATATTGCTTTAATCAGTTCCCAAGTTCACAGTAAGTATATGGACATAAGAGCTATTTTAAAGATGTAATATCTTTCAGTGAATGTGAGGGCAAGAGTTACGACCAAAACACAGATGAGTAGTACTCAGCAAGCCTTGTAGGTCCCATCATATAGCAGATCATTCCTGTTAAAGCAAAAGTGCAAAGACACCTGGAAATACTATGGTAATATCTGTTTATGATTCTTATTTTTCAGTCTGCTTTATTTATCCTTCACTGTTGTCAGGTTCTCTGGAACAAAGACTGCATTCCTAAGACACCAAAATTGGGATGTAGAGACAGTCAACTGTCCACAAGCAAAGATCATTTATTGGTGCTAGATGTTTATAACTATAAATTTGTTTCTCTTTCTGGCTAGGAATATACTCTGACTTTGGAACAGCCAAGGTAGTTCCAAAGCAAAGATGGATATTGATAATCAATCTGTCCTTGCCATTTCTGTTTTGTTTTTTTTTCCTGTCTTTTTCCTCAAAATTTTTCATATCTACTTCTACTAGATGTCTTCATGACAGCCTGAGATTTCTGGCATCTCAGACCTCCTTTTGTTCCTAAACTCAAACAATAACGTGTACTCTTACTTGAGCTATAGCAGTTTGTATATTTCATAGATGTGAAAAATTCGAAGTGATAAGAAATAGTGGTGTTCTAATCTGAAGCGGTTTTCTCACAACAAGCCACTGATGCATTGAAAAATGTAATTAAAGAATTGTGTTGATGGTCAACATTTTCTTCCAAATTTGTAAAAGAACAAAACAGCTGGTTGTGTCTCTCACCCTTTCATATTTTGCAGGGACACATATTACCTGTAGTTATAATAAGTTAAAAAGTTAACATGGTTATTTCAAAAGAGAAATACATATTGCATAGATGTCTGATGTTTATATGATATCAAAATACTGTACGGCTGATAAAAGAATTTAAATTTCTTGCTCTCTGTATAGGCATTAGGAAAAATCAGGGTGTCTTCCTAAATCTGCTTCAGCAGCTGTCTTCTCAGCAGGAGGAAAAAACTTTCATGTTCCAGTAACTGCTAATCACTGATGCACAGTCCTTCCCTACCACACCTCCACCTCATTTCAAAGAAATACAGGAATGGCTGCAGAAGATGCTCAGATGGTTATTATCTCTACCTTTGTGTGAGTCTTGTGCATTGACATATCTTTTTGCTAAAATGTAGTAGCTTTGCCTAGTAAGGATAAGGGGTTTGCCTTCAGATTTCTGCTTGATGTTTTACAAGTGTGTGATCCCCACATGTCTTCATAGGTCTTTTTAATGCAAACGTATTTTTTCACTCCTCTAAACCCTATATCAGGTTTTCATTTTAAATATGCTCTATTTATTATATACAGTAGCAGACACATTCTTATGTAGGAATTCATCTCTTATTATAAGGAGTAACGTACTATGCATATGTATAAGTCCATACTGTGCACTTTCTTTTGTAACTGATCCAACATGAAGCAGTCAAAAATTATTTAGTGATTGACATTGACATAACTTTACCAGAAGCAACTGAAGCAATTACAAGACCTGGTTTAGGTGCAGCTGAAACACCTTGATAAGAAAGCAATGAAAAATGACACATCACACAAACAGAATGGTTTCATCAGCTCAACACTAAATCAACATGTATGTTTCTGACACTCCCCATTTTTTCGATAATAGAATAATCAAATAGAGAGGAGGAGTGATGTCCCCAATTTTTCCTGACAGGCTGGAAATGAACTAAAATAAAACATGCCTGTGCACTGTCATTTGATTGTATTTTAACTGAGACGGTTTCAATTTAATGCTCCATAAACCACTTCATATTTTAGTTTAGCTTGCCTATGGTTGGCACGAGAAGATAATCTGTTTTTTGGATTTCTCCTTCATTCCTTATAAAAAACACAGTATTTACTATGATCATTGAAATCAGGTAGGACATCGCAACAACAACAACAAAAACACAAAGAAAGTTTGGAGATGTTACCCAATGTTCTGTGCCTTATGCAGGAAGCATACACGAGGTGAGTAAGAGAGGAACACAATATTATGTCTACTTAGGCAGAAAAGGCATCTCAATACCACAGGATTACCTGGTTACATCTTTATGTTAAAAAATGAGATCTATCCACAAGAAAGTATTTCTCGGACATTTCAGTTTACAATGTAATTTGGTATTATTTTTTTCCCAAGGTCAACCACAAATATCCTTAGATGAGTACACTGATTTTGTATTTCTCAGAAGAAATTTAGCATTTCCACTTTTCTTTCCTTTCCACTGAACAATATCAGCAAAGTCTCTCTGATGACGTATGTAATCAAAATGTCTTCATACACCTCAAATGATACCACATGACAATAACAGGATTTTTTTTTTGTGAAGCAGTAAGGTATTTTATTCTAACAAAGAAAGTAAGCCTTATTTCTTTCAATACAAAAGAGAAAAGCCTTATTTCTTTCAATTTTTCCAGCTCTTGCCAGGCAAAAAGATGAAGCATGCAAATCTGATAGGTATTTCAATACAGAAATGCATAATAAAATGCTGCATATCCTTTGCTAACCATCTTGTTGTGGTTTCACTTGGCCACACAGCTCACAGCTCACTCTCCCATTCTGGAATGGCAAAGAATTGGAAAAAAGGTAAAACTCACAAATTGAGATAAAGACAGTTTAAGACACAGAAAGAAGGGAACATAAATAAATAAATAAAATTAAAAATGTACAGAAGGAGGTCTTACCACTCGCTGACTGATGACCAGCCAATCCCTGGGAAGCATTAGCCCTCCCTAGCCAGCTCTTCCCCATTTTTTTGTTCAACGTGATTTCATATAGTATGGAATATTCTTTTGGCCAGTTTAGGTCAGCTGTCCTGGTTCTGTCCCCTCCCAGCTCCTTGTGCACCCCCAGCTCCTTGCTGGCAGTGCTGCACAAGAAGCTGAAATGTCCTTGGCTCTGTGCAAGCACTGCTTAGCAAAAACTATAACATTGGTGTGTTATCAACATTATCCTCATCCTAAACCCAAAACACAGTTCCATATGAGGTATTAGGAAGAAAATTAATTCTATCTCAGCTGAAATTAGGACATATCTTTAACAAGGTATTTTTCTGTTTATTGAACTACACTGCCAGTTGTAATAAGAAAGCATCCAACCTTGTTGTAAGGAGAATAATACTTCTAGAACATGCAATAAGTAAGGTTCCATAAAATTCTTAAAAGACTGATATCTTTCTTTAGAAGAAAGCAAATGGTTGAAGTCTCACAGCTACTCAGCCTACTGAAAATACTGATTGCAATAAGAAGCTGTAACATCAGTGTCAGTTCTCCGCAATAAAAGCAGCCAGGAACTATATTATTCACAGTATTCAGTTTATTTGTATGTAACCTCTTTATATTTACCCCTGTATACATAAGAAGCTATTGATTTCTGCTGAAGATTCACTGGCCTGACATGGTCATTGCTTGGGCACTAAGCAATGTAAATATTACAATTTGAGACGACAAGAGTAAGAGACAGTGTATGTCACTGTGTTTATTATATTATCTGTTACAAGGGAAGAGTTTTCTTTTTTAAAAATGCTCTTGCCTTGCTGCATCAATCTGGTGTATAAGATTCATGAAAAAAGTGTTAAAAAGATGTTTGAGAGAAAATACTTAATATCAATGATGAAAATAATTTCTGTTATCATTTATTCCAGATACTCATTTTATTTGTCAATTTTATCATATTTCCCTTTTACACAACGATTATGGTAACACATGATAGTTTTAGTTCAATTCTCTGTGATTTACATTCACTGTAAAGACAACTTGTTCACATTTTCACTGTTAATGATTTCACTGATACGTTGAATTATGTTTCAAATTCCCATTTATGCTTTATGTACCAAAAAATTCTGACAACAGACATAGAAACAAGAAATAAATATATTTAAATTCAGAAGTACAAATTCAATACCAGATTGTATACTGAATTGCTATGTGACTTTCCTTCATAAAAAAGCATCCCAGGAAATTATGATAACTACACCCTATACAGCAAAAGATAAGTAGCTCACAATAACATGTAGGGAGGAAATTCTAAGCTTGAAGAGGGAACAGAACAGGAGAATGAAAGAATAAAGTCTCCATCTTAACATTGAGTAGCAGAAGAATCTAATATCACCACTAGTGTCAAGGGCTAACCCATATCCTGTTCTGGCTAATTGATAGCCCTGACTGCTAAGGATTTGATCACTTTACTCTTGACATAATTTTTGCAGCAGTCCAACTCATCTGTGGAGAGGAAATGGATAATACATCTGAAAATGAGTCTGGATCTGACATCTACTGATTGCAGTGGCCTTTGGGCACCTGAGGTCCACTTTGGACATGCTGGTTACAACATTTGGTGACAGGTATGCAAACCACTTAAGTGAGAGCTAGGAACTTACACTCGCCTTGTAGTCTCTGAAGACAAATAAATAGATCTAAAAAGCAATTTATTTATCCTAAAATAAGGACCCAAAAGGCAGAAGGCTCTTAGAAACGTTTACCTTAAAACTTACAGTCAGTAGCTGAAGCCCAGATATCATTAGGCATCTCTTAGAGTAAATGACTGCTATCATTCGGTTCAACACAGCATACCCTGAAGCACTCCCTACACAGTGGCTACCTAGACCTCTGCCACCCTTATACAGTATATTTTTTAAAGGACATCTAATATATACATAGATATTTATATATTTTATGTGCAATCCCATGATATTTAGGAACAGCAACAAAAACTTGGCACTGGGACTGTAGTTTTTCATCCAAAACCTCTTTCTTCCATGAATTTGAAACAATACTATCAAGTCAGATTATTCTGCATGAATTGCGGTGGGTCTATGTCTGACTTGCATCTGTTCTATTCTGTTTTGACAAAGCAACTGAGGTCTTCTCTGTATTATGCAATTCCCAATTTAACTTGAACTGAGCAATCTGTAAGCAGATTTACAGAGATTTGTGCACTCAAATACTGCAGGAAATTCTATACATCAGAGCAATTAGGAATAAATAACAAAGCAATTTTGACAAGCAGAAATGAAACAAAATTCATAAACTCATGCTTTTATATTTTATTAAAAAGATTTTTCCTCTGAATACCATTACATCCAAAAAAAAAAAAAAAACCAAACAAAAAAAACCCCACAACAACAAAAACAAACAAAAAAAAACCACCAAAAAACCTCCTACTGTAGTGGGTATTTAGCCTGGAAATACAGACATATTGCATAATTAAAGCCTACATGAACTTCATTATAAGTCTGCTTAAAGGCTTCAATTGATTCTAGGGTATTTTCTAGTCTCCTTTGAAATCTTTATTAAATCTATTCAGATATTTCAACAGTAACTTTATTTTCCTGTACTTTAATTTATTGGATACGCAGTCACTTGACAGTCCCTTTACTGACAGTGACTTTGTACACTATCTCAAGAGAAAAAGAAGCCCAGACAATTTCCAGAAGAATCTATCTTGGAAAAATAGACTCTGAGGTAGAATTGTATGTTTTATCAAGTAAACTGATAATTCTTTTTGCAGAAAAGCCAGGGAAACCCTCCCCTTGTTCTTACCTCTGAAAACTCTTCGATTAGAAAAAGGGAAACTCTTTACTCAGAAAGCTGATTTGCCCCCTTCTCTCTTTTTTATGTTCACTCTATACTTTTAGTAGCTAAATATCTTATGATCATTGGTACAACTTTACAATACTTTGACTTTTACTTCTTATTGGAATTTCATGACTGAAATATTCATTTCCTTGTATCAGGGTTTGGAATGAAAGTGATCTACAAAAATACATTTTTTTTTTAATCAAAAGAATTTGATAGTGATTAAAAAAACCTTCCATTGTACATAAAATTCATTTTAAGCAAACTCAATTCTTTCAAGATTCATAATGTTTTCTATACACTTCTGTGGAAGGCAAATAATTAGATCAGTGGCATGTTGTCTATAGCTATGAAAGTTTGAGGCATAGAAAAAACACAAATGGGATCTGTTGGCTTCACCTCTTTTCAGAATGTAGGTCTCTGTGTAGGTTTGTCATGTACATTACCCATCTTTCTCCATTGATCTTAGAAGTATCTCCAGAGGATCATCTCTACCATTATCAAGTAGATGAGTCACTCCCTTGATTATAAAGGCAGCATATACGTCTCCAGTGCTACACGAATGGCCTTGCAATACCTCACATAGTGACTATGATGGATGATCTATAAAAACACCATGAAAAGATACCTGGTGTGAGTAGGTATCAGAGGACACACCATGCAGTACTGGATCTTACGTTTAGGCCTAACCTAACTCCAGATTTTTTTAAACTATAACTTAATATAGGCACCTAATTCAGATGTTTGTATGTACATTTAGACAACACCATTCAGCCCAGTGTACTGATTTATAGCTAGACTGTAGATGCCACTGCCAATATTCAGGTTTTTAAGAGAAGAATGCATTGTCATAGAGGTATATAAATAGCTGCATTCCATCATTTCATTAGAGCTCTATCAGTATGTTTTGCCTCTAAAAAAGAAATTTTCTGGCTTGTATTATGCGTCATTTGTATGAGGCAGAACAGACAACTAATCTGACTGGACTGCAATCTGTCTATTGCAATAGATTTTGGAAGATGCCAAAATAAGAAAGAAAGAAAAAAAAAAGTAGTGGTGTACAACATGCACTTTTATACATTTTGAGGTAAGGTAGACTTCACCTTATGAAGGTGAAATGAAAACACGAACTTCGAGTTTCTTTCTGTGTTCTATTTCAATAAAACTTAAAGTTTTAATTTGCAGGCATAGAATTTAATTTCCAAGGCATAGAATTTTCCCCAGGTTGATGAACAATCTAGTATTGTGATATCAAACCTCTAATATATGGCTTCATTCCATATTGGTAGCCTGCATTTATGCTAAAAAAATATATTTCATATATATTTAAATTTAGTCTTGTGAAAGTAGGCTGGGCTGTGAATCCATGTGAGTAACAAATGATAGTATTCAAATATCACAATTAAGTAGATATTAACAAATTATATTTGATCTGTATTAGCAAAGCACATAACAACACTGTACAGCTTCTACAATTTTTTAGTCTACAATGTTTCTGGATAAAACACGGAAGGTCAAATATGTAGTCATTTACCGTCCTTAACAAGAATGATGTAGTAACTTCAAGGTCTCATCAACCTAAATGCCCATGACATTTCCATTTGAGTCCTGTAAGTATAAAGGCAAATGCTGATTAAATTAAAAGCCTACTGTTATTTAGAGCACATGCTTTTAGTCTGAATAAAGAGGTCATACTGTACTGTCCCAAACCATACTTAGTGATATATTAATCATACATATATTATTATCTCCTTATCGTATTCAACATCTGTCTCTTCTATTTCCCTCTTTGTAATCTGAAAATCACTACACCTGTTTCTCACTCCAAAAAAAAAAAAAAAAAGATACCCCCTTCAAAAAGGGCTGCAGTATGCTCCCTGTATATGATGTGTACTATTTCAAACAGGTTTTGAAAGTGCACAGTTCTGTGAAGTTTTATGTAACCAGCTAACTTGACCTTAGACTATACCTTATAATAAAAATGAATCCTAGAGTGCATATTTTAAATACTTATTTCCTGTTTCAGAAAGCTTGCCATTAAGTAAGAGTTTATGGAAAATATAGTATCAGGAAATAAAATCTGACTTTCACATTTTAGGAAATCCAGAACTCAGTTTAATCCTGTTTCTTGTAAAGCAGCTACTTTTCCTGTAGCTGTAAAATATTTTATGTTTGAATTTACCTCTTTAATTTACTTATAAAACCTTCTGCACATATTCTATGACATTCATGAGTTGTAGCAAAGCTCCCATAGAGCATTATTCCTGGAGAGATAGAAAAGTCTGCCATTAGAATATATCTTGCCTTTCCTTAAAATTCTGTATTCTTTTTTACATACTCTGAGAAAAAGTCTGAGCAGCTAAAACAGTTTCTCACATTTTGGTTGGCTTAATTAGCAAAATCATCCCAAATGAATGAAATTATAGACAGGGAATGTTTTATTTCAGTTAAAAACGTTCAAGACCCTGAAATATTCAAATCAAATATTTTTCCTAGTATTATTAAAAACTCTTTCAATTTCAGAATTTTTTGCAAACAAATCTTTAAACTTTGACTATACACTCACTTCCTACATAGGCTGAAAGCAAAACAGCAATAAATGTTTTAAGACTTTAATCATTTCCAGTACTCTTAAAGTACAAATTATCATATTAATGCAACGGTTCATTGATCTTATCCAAGAAGTTAAACTTCAAAATGACTAAATAAGAAGTTCTTATTACGTGACTATGCCAAGACAAGAGTGACTTGCAAAAGAGTTGGGAGGGAAGAGGATAAAATACAAACCCTACATTGGATAAATTTTTCGATCAAATCATTTCAAAGGTCTCTTGTCTTCCTGTAATAAGTATAGCAATTAAATCTTTATCTAGCAATTAAAACTTTATCTATATAGTGAAAATTATTTTTGACTTCATAATTATATTTTAAACTGCTAACATTCTACTCAGAAAGATTAATTAATTTTTACATATACTCATTGTTAAGTGTGCATAAAAACATTTAAAATATTTTCATTGAGTTTTCTTAGGACAAAAGGCAAGCAAACGGCAAGTGTACTTGCCCAGATTTAGTAGGTAAGACATTTTACTGGTACATGAGCTTGGTGCTAGAAAATAAAAGGAGTGAGGATAAGAAAGATCCATAGGAAGTTTCTTGATTACTGGCCAACACAAATTGGTTACAGTGTCCATAAAAGAAATACAGAGCGTTCCTTATACCGTTAAACTGAAGAAATCCTCAGTAAATTGAAAATTCTGAAAATTGGCTGTCTCTGATCATACCCAGCACTCTACACGTCACTGTTACTCCACATGCAGAAAGGCAGATGGCCAGTTTTCCGAGTGTAAATTTGTGATTAGAACAGAACAGAACAGAACAGAATAGAACAGAATAGAATAGAATAGAATAGAATAGAATAGAATAGAACAGAACAGCTGGCAGAAGATCTAGTACAAGTGCCTGACCTTTTCAGGGATGACCAAAAGTCAAAGAATATTATTGAAGACATTGTCCAATGTCTATTGAACATTGAAATACATGGGTTATCAATCACCTCTTTAAGAAGCCTGTCCTTGTGTTTGACCACCCTCACAGTAAAGAGATTTTTCCTTATATCCATGCTGAACCTTCCCTGGTTTACATTTGTGCCATTCCCTAGTGTTTGATCAATGGTTGCCAAAGAGAAATAGAGCCTAGAACAGCAGGCAGCGTTCAACATGCCAAAGCTAAATATAGTGGAAGACTCATCACTTTTGACCAGCTAGTGATGCTGTGTTTAATGCATCCCAGAATGCAGTTTGCCCTTTTGGCTGCCAGAGCATGCTACTGGCTCATATTGAGCCTGCTGTCACTAGCATCCGCAGATCCCTTTCTGCTGAGAAGCTCTCCAGCCACTTTTCTCCCAATCTGTGCCTATGTCCAGTATTACTTCATCCCAGGTACAGGACTCAACATTTTCCTTTTTTGAATTTCATGACATTGCTAATCACCTACTGCTCCACTCTGCAAGGCCTCTTGCCCCTCGAAAATGCCAACAACACTTTCCTGTTTGGTATCATCAGCAAACTTGCTAAGGTTGCATTCCCCTCCTGCATCCAGATCATTGATAAAAATGTTAAACAAACTCACCCTAGAGGAGCCGCACACAAAAATCACCCAAAAAAGTCTCATTTGACCAGATCCTAGGCCTTTTGGTGTTATTCAGTGCTGCAAAGTTATTTGCAGGAAAAGCTGTAATCCTTACAGGTTAATCAGCTCACCATGACTTTTGTGTCCCAAGTTACAAAGGAATATTGATGACATCTGTATGCAAGATAATTTCTCGGTGCGCATGTTGTACACAATCACAGTATGCTCATTTCTATGATGAGTATGTTAGCAATGCAAAAGAACAAAGATGACTGTAGATACTACGTGCTTAAAACTTAAGCACTTATCTCCTATAGTAAGGGAAGTAATATTGTAAAGGGAGGAAATATATCTTAACATCTATGTAGCTGCAGGTTATAAAATAAGGCCATTGAAGTTGTAGAAGTTCCTTCTGCAGATAGAAATACATAACAAGATTTGTCCTTCAGGGAAACACTAGATTCTGTCCTGAATCGGCTGTCCTTATTACAATATTTTTACCATTCACGATGGAGAAACTTCTGTAAGGCAAAGCAGGGTGCTCCATTCTCAAAAAAGGAGAACATAAACTTGTAGGAAAAAGAGAAGATGGGCTCTACAAGATTTATCTTTTAATACACGTCACAGGCGGACAGATACTGAAATACCATAGGTCAAAAATCATAGCTGTGTAGGAAAATAAGTTATTACAGTGAATGAAAATATGTTCAGGTAGAACATGATAGAACTCATGCAACTCAAAAAAGGTTCTTGTCACTCACTTTCCACTGATACGAAACCAGTAACTTGCACAGTCTTGGATAACTTCAACTAAAACTACACTATAAGCATATGTGTACTAACAGTGTCAGACTATTGCAGAAATTTCTCTTTGCCTTTTAATAGTCATTTATTTTCTCTTTCCCTTAAAGCAGGCAGGTCCAACCCATGGTCCACAGACTGCATTTGGCCCTGGAGAGCTCACACTGTGATCTGCCCCTGCTGCCATGCCATCATGGCAGCTGCTCTTCCCTGCCAAGTGGCCTGGCCTGGCCCCAGGCCCACACCTACCACTCAGCAACAACCGAAACATTGATGTGTGATTAGCATTGTTGCAGCTTAACTAAGGACATGAGGAGCACACAGTACAGTGCTAACTCAAGTTATGCAAATAATTTTATGCATTTTGATACACTGTCTAAACACAGTCCTATGAGCAGAGAAAAATATGCAGCCTTGATTTCCATTTTGATAAAGGAATTTGAGAATAGGTTTCAAGATTGCTGAAAAAATCATCAAGTTTTTGGTATATTTGTGACTCAATTTCTAGTTGACATAAATACATTGCCTGCGAATTTTCAAATGGAATGTATAGAGTACCAATCAGATGTTCAACTCAAAAATGTGATCATGTCTCTTTACTATACTTTTATAAGACCTATCTTACCAGAGAAAAATATCTCTCCCTTCACAGTCACACCTTATTCATGTCATTGCTTTTTGTCAGTACATACATACATTTGTGAACAACTATTTTCAATGATGAAGTACTAGAAGAGTGTTTCCACACGTTTGAGATAAGCAGAATATGTTTCAGAAAATAGTATTTCCGTGCCAAGTTAATCTACTCCATAAACTGTCCTGAACCACACCATATCACTGCCATGTATGATGGAACATGAGATTCTTTGTTCATGTACACTAATATCCCCCTAAGCTCTTGTCATGTTGTTTCCACCAATACACAATTAACTTGATATATGATTTCAATGACAACGGTTGTAAAAGTTTCAGGAAACATTTAGGAAACTAATATATTCCATGAGGAGATTAAACTTAAACTTTCACAGTGTCTTTTCTTGGTTTCAGAGTAGTTTGGCATTTGGAGTTTAAAACAGCTATAACACTGAAACATCTGTACCACTCTATTTCAAGAGGGACATTATTTTTTATCTTTCTTGGATCCTACAAGAATACTCTGCTAGAGCTCAATGTCCTTACTAGGCAAATATGGCTCAGTCACTCAACAGTGCCCAAAAGTCTGAGCTCTCTACTATGCTTATCTCCCTAGTATTTCAGGTGATAAGCAGAATAAGCAATAGCAAAGAGCGATGCAAAGACAGAAGCAAGACATCTGTAAATGGTACTGTCACAAATCTTGACAGCACACGCTGACCTATAAAATTAACATACTAGCTTTTCATTTTTTAAGATCTGAAATGTAAAGACCAGTTCCTAAACTTCATTTTGTGAAATGATAGACTCTAGTCAGCCCACAGGGGGGAAAATGACAGTTATTCAAAATGAAGGTCAGTGCTTAGCTCTGTAGTTTTGCATGCAAACAGTTCAGCTACTGAACAGTAAGTTTATTTCTTTTTTATCATTACAGTCAAAGCAAGTGGATAAAAAAAATAGTGTGGACACTTGATTGTATTATCTTCTGTCAATTATACTTCCTACTGATTAATTGAAGCATTGTATAAAAACTGACATTACTCATTTAGTGGGCTAACCTTCACCTTATCCTCTTTTTCCACCTCTGAGGATTTTAACACACATCTTCAGGTTTTCTTCTCCAAACATCTGATGAACAATTTCTTTTTCCATGCAAAAAATTCAATTTCCCGTGATACTAAATCCTTGGCCACATATCAATTAATGGACTATGACTGCTGCCTGCAATGTTGACCATACTGCTGTTTCTTTAGACATTTCTACTCATTTTTCATGCTTTGTATCACTGTAGGGCCAGTGAGCAGGGTAATCTTCATACCCTGTGTTTGTACGGGACCTTGTTTTAGATAGATCTAATAGATCTAATGATCTATTTATCATTAGATTCATAGTACAAAGTTTCTGAAAATGCATCTTATTGCTATTAAAAAGAATTTTGAACAGACTTTGGATAAACAGATAATAGTATTGTTCTTTCCCTCACAGTATAAAAGTGGCAACGTTTATTTTATAGGTTCACACTTGCATCTAATTAAAGAGAAAATGAAAATAAATGTGAAAAAAACATTTTAGATGCTGGTAAGTGCACACTGGAGTGAGTGTAAGGGGCAAGACTGCTTTAAGTCAGTTGATTTTCAAATTTGTGAGGTCACAGTGCAAGCACAAAACCTTGTGGTTCCTCTTTGAGTGAACAAGTCTCAGCAGCACTTTGTCTATACACAAAGTTATTGCCTTTAATGTTGCTATTTCAGAGGGGGGAAAGAATTTGCACAAGTTTGTAATTTCCCATAAAGAACAGTTTACTATGTCAAAAGCCTTTGGTCTAAGCTATCCTTCATTTCAGGTTGTCTAGGCATATATATGTCCCCATTTTCCACTAGGTGATATATTTTCAAGGAAAACTGCATGATACTATGTAAATTTACTACATCTGCGTAGATCTGTGCTGAAGGTCATGTTGGTTCTGTCTGACTCAGGGGACTGTTGGTACATAAGGGCTGCGTACAGCAAGGAGACAGATGCATTCAAAAGAGAAAGTTAGAGGAAAAAGCTGTAAGGGGGATTTCAAATTATCCAGTCCCAGCTGTGATCAAAAATGGAGGCAAAAGTCTTTCTACCTGTCATAATACGTCATTTTGAATTTTCTCACAACAATTAGCATGAACATTTGGTTCAGCACTAATTTGATTGAAGAAGGCCTTTCAATTCTGTCCTTTCTGTCTCATTGTTAATGTGCATATATGCATGTACCTTTATAAACAAAGACAGTACAAAAGTGTGGGCACACTCATAGGAGTGTGCTAGCTGAGAAAACAAGCACCTTTTTCTTGATGGCGGGCGGGAAAAGAGAATCTATTTCCTGCCAGTATTTAACATTACCAAATGTCCTCAGGATTAGACAAAAAGTAAGAAGACTGAAACTAAAGGGTTCTCCATGATAGAAAGACTAAACAATAAAACAAACCACAATGATATTCTTGGGGAGAAACAAGAAAAAATTGTCAAGACATAAAAACTTCCTATAAGGAAAGTGCGAGGCATCAGCTATTAAGACACGGTTGTATTTTCACCAGAGAAAATAAAGCTTAGAGGAGGAGAGTTGGGGGAAAATGATCTAAATGCTTTGGAATATATTCTTATTAAAAGAGCAGAATTTACTAGATGATGGTGTGAAGATATATTTTTGAGCAGCACTGCAGGATGCCGCTACTTCTCATTACTCTGCATGGAAAGTAACAAACTTCCGTGTACTTCTTTCACCAAACATCTAAATCTGCTGATATTGATAACAGTCTGATCACACTTGACATTACAGAGCATGAGACTTGCAAAGTGTGGGATGTCGTTAACTGCTAAAGATCAAGTGTGATCTGGATGAAGGATGTACATTAATGGGCAGAATAAGCAAAAAGGGCTTCAGAAATGTAATACTTAGCTCAAGCAAGTGGCCAGTCATCTCTACCTTTCTTTTCTTACTTACTCATTTCCTTATTTTCTCCTAGGCAGAAATTTTACAAAATGAGGTGGGAAGTAAATGCCATATACCTTTCAATACAATTTCAGAGAAACTTACCCGTGTCCTTTTGCAACTTGTAGAAAATCAGTCCTAGTTTTAACAAGATTGCTTTGGATTTCTACATTTTGTTTGTCTGGGCTTTGTATCTTTTTCATTTTCATTATTTTCTTTGCTTATTTGAAATGAAGAAGGTAACAATAGCTTCTTTTTAAAAACTAAACAGCCACATAAACAGTGATAATGATCTCAGAGTAAACTTATATTTCCTCCACAGGCATGAAGGAAATCAAGGGTACTGTCGTCTTTCTACGGATGCCAATGAATAATGAAGTAAAATTAAATTTTCTCGTCATCTTCCTCTCTGTCTAAATACTACTAACAGGTGCTGGATTTCTCCTAGTAAGAAGAATAAAAGGCCATTATAATGAATGGATTGTATTTTCATCATTTTTTTCTTTTTTTCTTGTGAAGCTATGGTTTTGGCAATGATGGAAGCATTCTTAGCATTAGAGCATAGTTAGTAAGCACTTTTATGCATTGGTAAACACAAAATTGATTATCACAAAAACTTATGTTTTTTCTGCATGCAAACAGAGATCTACATCATATATTTTCCTTCTGTTTACATGTATCAGTGATGCTTTTTAAAGACATGACGTGAAAGTGATTTGTATAGGACTTGTCAGAGAACATATCCTGCCCATGTATGTAGAGATAAACACATATTTCAGTAAAAGAATCACACAGATCTGAAATCAGCTCAATGACCATCATAATGAAGGCCCTAAGGGCCTAAAATTTCATCCGTCTGGCTTTTTTTAATATATATATATATATTTTAAAAATTATGATTTGACTATTGCAAACTGCAATCCAAACCTTAATTTTGCATTACTCTGTGGTCCATTTATGTCACTGCATTAACATAACCTCTTGATATAAAAACTCATAAATTAAATAGAAAATAGGACAGTTAATTATTACTTTCTACTGGTGAGAAAAATGTGCATTTGGTAATGTTACAGCAAAATTACTATATTGCTCTTTTATTTTTACCGTATTTCCACTGATTTCAGGATAAAGTTGGTATTTCAAAATCATGAGAGGCAGTATGGGAAACTCCTTAATAATATTCAAATATTGACTTTCTGCTTTTCTGTAACGTAAATGCTGATTTTTCAAACTGATAGGCAAGACTACTGGTATGTATAAATTCATATCAACAAGCAACTCCTTACTTCTATTTATGACAAATAGTACTATACAGACTGTTGAAAGCAGCACTCTACTGAATACACTGTTCCCTCCTGATTGACAAGGTAACATTGCAGAAGCCACATGAAATCTATGACAGTGAGTAGAAATCTTTGCATATTCTGAAATGAGCCAGAAAATGCTTTCAATGACTTGGAGCCAATAGTACCCATGGGAAAAGAATTGGGGTTACATCACCAGTGACCTGATTCATCACTTCCTGACAGTGGCCTAGATAAAGTTTGCATTTTGTACCTGTAAATGCTGCTTTGTGAAGTGTAAGTGCACCAGGTGCAGTGACTCAATTTCAGACTAATGCTTTATTTCAAACCAATATTTGAAAGTATATGGCTCTCACTAATTGCACGCAAAGTCTATGAACATAAAAAAAAATCATACTAAGAAATATAATTTACATGTGTGATTACTTGGTTTTGGATCCATAATATATGATTTGATGCTTTCATTATACATTTTACCTGTACAGTGTTCTAAATCCATGCCCAAGAGCTTCTTCTAACTATTTAACCAGCATGCCCCTGGATGCTTTGTTTTTTTTGCAGATGCTTACTTTGTGTATGTAGGTCAGTCTGCAAGTAATATCTCCTACTTATTTCCATGGAAACCACAACAGATACAAAGAGCACAGTAACACTATTCTCAGCTACAAAACATTCTTTTTCTACAGAGTTGTCACCATTACCTGTGCATTTTTGCCAACCATGAACAAGTGCCTGTATGCCATGCTCGTAAAAATCTGCACCAGTGGAGGTGACCTACTGTTTCACAGCTGCTACAATGGTGGCATTACTAGGAAGATGCTGCCCACGCATTTTTCATCAGCTCAAAGAGACGAAAGTCAGAAGGTGCCAAAACCAGACTATATGATGGGTATGGAAGGAACGTCCAGCCAAGATTGACAGTGTGCTCCATGGTCTTCAAACTTGTATGAGGCCTGACCTTATCATGCTGAAAGAAAAAGATTGCCTTCTCTGACCTGACTCTGGAAGTTCAAGCCTTCAGCTTAGTCAGTGTCATAATGTAAGCATCAGAGTTGATGGTTTGCCCGGATTCGAGGAAATCCAAAAGGATCACCCCATTTCTTACCCCAAAAGACAGTGCACGTCACTTTACCCGCTGAGTGCTGCAACTTGAACTTTTACTTCAATGGGGAATTCACTACTCCATGGACCACCATTTTGACTCCAGCTCATAGTAGTCTCATATTGTTTCAATAAGTCTTGACAAACTTACATACGGTGTTCTTTCTGTTCCTGCGCGAGCATTTGTGGTACCCACCCAGTGCAAACTTTGTGATTTTACAATGTTGTCACGATCGTTTCCATTGAAGCTGATATTCAGCTCTGTACACAGTTTCCTGGTTGTAATACACCAATTTGTGTGGATGAGCTGATCAAGACACTCTTCATTTTATGGTGTGACAGCTGTGCATGGACGTCTGGAACATGGCTTGGCTTTGTTATCACTGTTGTCACTGCTGAAATGCACCACCCACCACCTTACTGTGCTGTTATCCACTGCTTGGTCTCCAGAAACATTCAGCAAGCATCAACAAATATCAGTGGATGCAATTGTTTCTGCAAGGAAGTTTGCTTCCTACGCACTTTCATGTCAGATGCCATTTTGTCATACTGCCCCTCTGCTGCCATCTGTTTCACAGCAACAAAAAGTAGTCGAATATTGGTAGAGATGTTCAGCCTCTCCTGCCATACCACCAACATCCACCTCTGATGTCGTGGGCCAACACAATAAAATAGGAGTCATTACTTTCAGAGCAGCCCTCATATATTAACTTGGATAACACCATCAACTGTAATATAAATGTACAATTGCATATTTACAAATGTATGCTGAAAAACTGAACAAAATGTATTTCCTAGCATCTTTGTCCAGTTTCCTAGAAGAGCTACAGTCCTGACTGACAGTAGCAGTTTTCTCTTTTTTTTCTCTCACCTCCTTATTACCCCAGAAATTGCTAATAGGTTATTTCAGAGTTCCTTATGTAGGTGAAATGGAGTTCTGACATATTTTAACAGCATGATTAAAATCATATTCTTACACTAGTGCCCACCATGATGGCACCTGAGTATTCTCAAAAATTTCAGCGTGACTTATGATAAAAGGTATAGCTTGCACTTTGCTGACTGAATATCTTCATTGCTGCTGAAGTATTAACTCCCTTTCTCTTCTCCTTGTTCCTTTTTTTTCTATTTTTAAATATTTGTATTTAGAATGTTTTCAAGAAATAAAAATAGAAGAGAGCAGTATCCATTTTACAAGGTTATCTTTGTACATAAATGCTCTCCATGCACAACTGAAATCACTAAAAGCATAGAAAAAATGTAACTGCAAAGGATGTGAATGCAGCTTTCTGAAAAGAATGCATTCAGTAAGAGGTGAG
Source organism: Penelope pileata (assembly GCA_013396635.1). Classification (NCBI taxonomy): domain Eukaryota; kingdom Metazoa; phylum Chordata; class Aves; order Galliformes; family Cracidae; genus Penelope; species Penelope pileata. The sequence continues at coordinate 197,838 of WBMW01003431.1, read as the reverse complement.
TTCATGCATGTGTTATAATTTTAGCATGCTTGACCCCTAACTAGCTAAGGGTATCTAATTAAATACAAACTTTTTTTGTTCTAAAAATGTAGAAATGTAAGTGCAGAGCTTTGATTCTGAAATGGGTTGAGACTTCCTCCTTGTTATCACTACGTGCCTCCTGCATATCTTTCAGTACAGAATTGTACCCAACACAAGTTATGTGCATCTCCTCCCATGCTATCTGCCACATCTTAAGTCCTAGAGTGAAAAACGTTAAATCTTAGCCACATTTTCTTCATGATTCTGCCACAGAAGAAAATGAAGATGGAAAGTGTATCCTCATTGCATAGTTACTCCTGTGGAAAACACAAAAGCGTGCGATCCTATTCACTGTGTTTCTATGCAGCCTTGATCATATCTCTTCCACAAGATCGTGCAAACATTTCTAACAGCTGAATAATCACTGTGGCAGAATTGCTCTTCTTTAAAAGCCATATTCTGAAAAGCAGAACAACTGAGTATACACAAGCCATATTCTGAAACTGGTGAAAGACAAGAACACTTCTCTGAGGGCCAATGTCTTTTTCTGATAACCTCCAGAATGTATTTTAATGTATTCTAGTTTGAAGTGAGCATGTCCCTGAAAATTCAGTTTGATGCCACTGGGTTTGTTCATTTTTGCTGCAGTGCAGGATGGTACTGTGATTTTGTTTCCAAACTCTTTGATCCTGGGGTTTGTTCTTTATATGTTTGTTGTTGTTCTTGTTGTTGTTTTTCAGTTGTTTTCAAGTTAATTTATATTCAGTTTCTTTTGTGGTAGTACTAGGGAAAAAAACCCACAAAGGTATCTTTTCCTTATTTAATTTCATGTTCAAAATATTTTTCCAATAAGTGCACTTTTGCCTAAATACTGAGTTCTGTGATATTTGTCATATGTAACTTATATTTTTATTTTGTTACCCAAAGTCTTGTTAATCACTCCTTTTTAGAAATTATCTAATTTCACAGCTGTTTGTCCTGACATCTTTTTCTGATCTGATAAGACAGAATACTGCATAGCTCTCTGTACATTCCTCTTACGTATAGACAGTTGGAACTTACATTTTTATGTTCTTCAAACATTCATTAATTTGATATAGTTGTTAAACTCATCCTGCAATAGTGAAAAGGTTTTTCTTGCTCTCATCTATTTTTTGCAAGATATAAGATCTCAGAATGCTTGGAAAGTAGTAGAAGGCTACTTCTTTGATATACTGCATGGTACTGAAACGTTACATCCAAAAAAAGACATTAAATTCTATGAAAGAAGAAAAAAAATCCTCAGAGAAAATACTGAAGGAATCTCAGTGAAACTCACATATGAACACTATCACAAATAGAAGGGTATAAATTCTTTCTTTAATTAAATATCTTTGAAAACAGAACTGCAAAATTTTGTTCTCATAGCACTAATTAAAGACCTCAAATATGAATGTGTTGACACTGATATCAATCACCTCTTTTAAAACTTCATTTCTATGTGAGATTCAGTTTTCAAATAAACTTCTACGACTTGATTAACCACAAAGACTTGGACTCTCACAGACAGACTCTGCTAATTCTATGTGCTGGTAGTAATTCTAACTGCTGGTAGTCAGTGAAAACTAGTCATGTAGGCTCCACTGATTCAATAGGGAAAGACTAGCACCTCCTAAGTGCTCTCATTATAAAACACTTACATTAGTATTTTTACACTATATTACACCTGATTAGAAGATATGACAATAAAAACATGGTAAGTAACCACCCAGGGCTCAGTTCCAGGGCCAGTCCCATTGAACACTTCTATCAGTGTTTCGGATGCAGGAGTAGAGCGCATCCTTAGCAAGTTTGCTGATGATACTAAACTGAGAGGTTCTGTTGACACTCTTGAGGGATGACAGGTCTTGTAGAAGTGTTAGAACATTGGACAATCCTCAGTGGCATGAAATTCAACAAAGGGAAATGTGAGGTTCTACACCTGGGATGGGGTAATGATAGACACAGGTACAGACTGGGAGAAAAGTGGCAGGAGAGCAGCCCTACAGAAAGGGACCTGGTGGTGCTGATTGTCAGCAAGCTCAATATCAGTCAGTAACGTGCCTTTACAGCCAAGATGATAAACAGCATTGGAGAATGCATTCAACACAGGTGCCAGTCTTTTCTCCCTGGTAAGCAATGACAGGATGCACAGGAATTCCTCAAAGCTACACCAGAAGAGGTTCAGACTCCTTTACCATGAGGACAGACAAATGTTGGAACAGACTTCCTAGAGAGGTGGTTGATAATCCATGCCTGTTGTTGTTCAAGAGACATTTCGACAATGACCTCAATAATGTGCTTTGACTTTTGGTCAGCCCTGAAGAGGTCAGGCAGTCTGACTAGATGTTCTTTTGTCTTAGTTTCAGTTGGGACAGAGTTGATTTTCTTCAGTGTCTGGTATAATGCCATATTTTGGCTTTAGGAGAAAAACAATGTTGATAACACGCCAATGTTTTAGTTGTTGCTGATAAGTGCTGTACAGGGCCAAGGATGTTTCAATTTCTCAGCTTCTTGTACTGTTCTGCCAGCAAGGGGCTGGGGGAGCACAAGGAGCTGGGAGAGGACAGAACCAGGACAGATGACCTAAATCAGCCAAAAGGATATTCCATATCATATGATATCATGTGAAAAACCATAAAACTGAGGTGAGTAGCCTATGGGGACACAAGTTGTGTCAGGTAGCAACTATATATCATGAGAGGTATAACATACCAAGAGAAATAACATTTGCATTGAATCCTTTTGCTTTCAGAGAAACCCTCTTCTCACTACAGGAGCTATGATTTTCAATCTTTTCAATAATTTCTAACCTCTGCTAATAAATTGATCCTTCAAAAGCCAGTTTTCATACATGGAGGTATCAATGGAAATGTATGTGCTATATGTCCTGTACCTAATGATTATGGAACTGCTGTCAAGTTATTTGAAATGTCAATGTCATAAGTATTGTGCAACAACTTCAAAACAATAAAAGTGTGTACTGAAAAGCAAAAGGAACAAAAACCAAACAAGAATAAAACAAACAGAAAAACCCCAATCAATCAATCAAGTCACAAATCTTCTCATCTTAGTGAGAAGGAGAGATATTTATATTTTTCTCTGCTTCATTTCATATGCGAAACCGTTCCAAGTCATCTTCAAATGCTAGGAATGGCAATATTAGAATCTGATGACATCCTCTATGTCTCTTTTCATGTATGTAATAAGAAAATGTAATTCATCCTTATTATTTCAATGATGTTAGGATTTTGTTCTTCTTATCTGAATGGTACAAAAAGGAAGATAATAATATAATGCATTTGAACAATTAGCAGTTACTGGCAACAGTATTGCAAAAAGTTTTGCAGGACTGGAGTATAGTGCTATTTTAGCAACAAGTTTCCTCTGAGTTACGTAAACACTTGACTTTCATAGACAGTAATTTGTGTCATCTTCAAGCTGTAATGCTTTTCCTTGACCTACTGAATACGAACCCTACAGCTTATTTTCACTTCCCAGCTCACTGAAGGAATTTGACTATAAAAATTGACTGTAGAGAGAAAGAATGCAGCATTATATATTTTTTGGTTACTGAGAAAAATACCCTCACATTTCCATATTCCATATTCACTTATTTTCAAAATCAAGGTTGTAGAGTTAAGAACAGTAAGTAGGGTTTACAACTGCAAATACTATTTTCAAAATAGTAGTGTCATTATGGTCAAAGATTTTGTGATCTTTAAGGTCAGAGTAGTTTATAAATGCTTTTTTTTTTCCTTTTGGAAAACATCCTGGATGCTTAAAACGATATAATGTACAAGGTTCTGCTTACCAGTATTCCACTAACTGAAAGAGATTGTCTTTTTAAAAGCAAAAACCAAATTCAGAATAAATTCAGTCTAATCAAGTTATCTTTGCACCTTCAAAAGTCAATATCACACCTGCAACTCACTGGAAAGAAATATTTCACTTTGGTATCAGCTCATCATCAGCTGACAGTTCAGGGCAGGCAAGCAGCTCCTGTGGGCTGTTTCACTGCTTTTAATCTCTGGATATTGTGGCAGCTTTATCTGTGCATTTTCCTACATTGCCTATTTCTTTAAAACCCTTAACATAATTTTAGAATAGATTTTGATTGATATTTTAATTTTCTTTATTAAAATAAAATATATAAAAGGAAAGGAATATTTTAAGCTCCCAGCTGACAATGAAATGGTACTTACATTGTCACAGAGAGCTAACTTCCTATTAATACAAATCTATTTGACATTTCCATTAAAAAATCATCTATTGGCATCATATTATTATGTCTGTCACAGCTCACTGTAGCTTCAGTTACAGTCTGATTTTAGATTACTGCTTTACGGCATTTTCACAATGTGCTTCAGAAGTCTACTTTAGAAATGCATTAATTTATTTTATTTATTTATTTATTTTTTCCAAAAGGGTAGTAAGAAGATATTTACTGAACTCATTTGAACTTTTGCATAATAAGTGTATGCAATGCTCTTACTTCACGGAAATGTAAAAACAAACAAACAAACAAACAAAACTGTTTAGAGAAAAAATGAAATAAAGATTTAAAAGTAGTATAAAACCACTAATTTTATGTCAGTTAAATGTAGAGTTCTGGACAAGGTAAATGGAAACTGAAGGGAAAAAGGACCAAGGGTCCTGAGACAGGATGGTTAAACATTGTAGAAATCATTGTATATAAGATGAATGATTGCTAAACCTGTAGAAGGCTGATAAGTATTGTGTAAAGTCAGCTATCGCATAGGCCATTGTATAAAATAAGTCAAGCCAGACATACAAGGGGATACTAACTGGTTGTTAAAAACAAACGGACCAAGCAACAAGACACGCTCTACTGAGGATCTAGATGGAACCGATTGAGCTTCCACTTTTGCCAAGAGGTGAAGAGTGCACAGCGAGGAAGACATATGGCCTTCATCTCCGCGATCCTGGATGATCACTACCAGAAAACACTGTGTATGCTCAGAAGGGGCGGCACGTATTATAATGATTTCCAAGAACCAGTTGTAATATTCCCTCCTATTCTTGGAATTAATTGTAATGCTCCATCCTATTCTTTGAATATGCATGATTAAAATCTATATAATCAAAGCCTTGCTTTTGCTGGGTGCGCAAGTAAGGTGGAACTATCCCCCTTGCGCCCGGTGTGTGTGCGCAGCACCGAATAAACATACCTGCTTTATAACCACTCTGAGGTTATGAAGTCTGATTTCCGCAATTCAGAAACTTCTCAGGATGCATCATGAGTCACAGGAAACAAGATACAAGTGGAAAAGGAATAAGCAAGGAAATCACTAGACCGACCAGGCAATCCCATAACCAGCTATATTTGGCTTAAATTCCAAAGAACATGATTCTTATCTTTTCCCCATCATTAAGACACTTTTAACGACACACAACAGATTATTAAGCACAGGAAATCCAACATTTGGCTTTTAAAATCATTAGATTTTTAAACATACAAATGTGACTACACCAGCAACATCTGACTTCAAGTAGAACAACCTCATAATGAAATTCAGACAAAAATTTAAAGAGTGTTAACAGTAACATCACAAGGTCATGTAGGTATCTCAATAGCAAAATAATAGTTTTCATAGAATTCCATTTATACACAAATTATTTATTCAGGTACATGATATATTCTGTCTCAGAGCTTGACCTCTGCATTACCATCTGCTGATTGTAAATTTTGTGAAAAACATTGAGCCAACCACAGATTTTTGCTTGTTCAGAAGATTATGCATTCTACATTATTTAACTACCTGCCATTTGACCTTGTCTTGAAAATCACTGTATGCTTCTCATGTCACCACATTCACTGTTGACAGCTGGTGTTTATCACTAGAAGCAGTGGGGGGAAAATTACTCTGTGCACAGCCTAGCCCACTTACAAACACAGTTCAAATAAAAATAAATAGAAATGAGGAGTCCCTAAATATCAGCAGCTAACACTTCAACAAATACGGACAATGCACAATGCTTAGATGAGATTTCATTATACAGATGCTGTCAGCGTTCCTACTGCTAAAGAAAACAGCTAAGTGATACCTATGGTTTCTTGTATCAGAAAGTGGTAGCTTTAAAATATGTCAAAATGCAACACGTTGGTCTGCAGTATTGCTATTTTCTGTGACAGGCAAAAACCTAAACAAGGTAGTGACTGATCCCTATTTGTCCTGCTCTTATAATCCATTACTGACAACTGTCAGAGAGAAATCCTGGGCTAGATGGACCTCTGTGCTCAGCCGGTACAGCTGCACTTCTGTTTTGATAAAACACCTGTCACATAAAGCGCATCAGGACAGAGATGCAGGGGACATCATACTTCAGGTGTGAAATACAACTCAAGTCCTGGCCAAGCTTGGTTATTAAAACTACACTACACATTTTCATTCAAAGGCATCAACTCCCGTACCACAGAAAAAAACATAAGAATTTATTCTTTGGTAATTAAAAATACACTGTTTCAACTTCATGTTCTAATCCAGCTTTAACCCGGTTCTTTTTGTACTGGTAATGTGAAAAACTTGTTTCAATAAAGATAAAACAAATTGTTTTATTTACTTTTTATATGTTTAGTTTATTTTGAAAAGTAATCAATGTTGTGTAGGTACAGAACTGCTAAGTGTACAAAACAACGTTAATTTCTTTTTCCTAAATTCCACTTCCTACATTTTGGAGGCCCCTCTCATTCATTTGCACTTATCTATGCACATTAGCTGGTTTGCACCTGTTTTCTTTGTTTTATGTTTCTGTCACCTGCTGAATGACGTGGATGGTATATATACAGCACCAAAAAGAACCCTAGAAATGAAAATCCATCAAAGACCACTCAGCATAAGAACAAGACCTCTGGCTCAGGATGTTCCTGATTATAGATCATAGGATTACTGAAAAATAATGAGAAGTGTTCTAAAAGCTTGATCTAAAATAATTTAAGGCTACTTATATTCTTATTTGAACGTCCTGTTGTTGGCTAGTAGGTAGATCTTTGTTTTGACACACTCAAGATTTTGGCACGTTAAGGAGAAGAAGAAATTGTATTCTTTTGCACAAGTTTTAGTTCTACTTTCTTGGTTCGTTTGTTTCTAATATGTCTTTATGGTTTTGACTTAGAAACCATTTATGACAGCGAACTGTGCCTTGCTTATAAAGAGATGTACGGGTCTGCTCCGAAACTAATGCCTCCTATTGTATTATGATGGCCCACAATGTCAGAGGCAGATGTTGCTGGTATGGCAGTAGAGGCTGAACCTTCCCACCAATATTTCATTTCATTTTGTTGCATGCGACAGGAGGCAGCAGAGGGGCACTCTGATAAAATGGCATCTGACATGGAAGTGCGTATAAAGCAAATGCATGGAATTGAATTCCTCCACGTGGTAAAGATGGCACCCATTGACATCAATTGACACTTGCTGAACATTTCTGGAGACTGAACACTGGATATGAACACAGTGAGGTGGTGGGTGGTGTATTTCATCAGTGGCAACAGTGACGTGAAAGACAAGCCAGGTTCCATATGGCCATGCAGACTTTTATGAGCACAGCATGCAGTCTCTTGTCCATTGCTGATAAAGATGCATAGCTAATGGTGGTAACCACATTGAAAAAAGTGTTTTGTAGCTGAGAATTTGCTCTATCAAATAGTGTTATTGTATTCTTTTTATCCATTGCAGTTTCAGTGGAAATAAACAGGAGGAATTACTTTCAGGGCAACCTAGTATGTACTGCAGCCGCTGAACAATAAAACACTAATTGTATTTCCAAAACTGAGTTTCTTCGATTAACTAGGCTTTATGAAAAATTCTTGGATTATAACACAAATAATTTTGCTGGGCTGAGCACACACTCCCTTAGATATGCAAAGCTGTGAAACTCTGAAACAGTTTGTGTTCTACAGTTTTCACATAGCAGTATTAAATTTAAGGCATTCAGTCACTGAGAAAGCTAATTCTATGTAGAATAATGCTCAGGCAGCACTCATCTCTAGTCTGTGAGTAAAGCTAGAACAAGGAAAAGAGTGAGAAATGACTGATGACTATTCTTGCACATTAAAGGCTAGTGGGTTCACTCACATGCAACTCTTCATAGATTTTTCAATCTTGTGGATTGTGGGCTTGTACAAAGTCAACAAGAGGCACTGAATGCAATTCCTGCTGTAGGAAACAAATAATAGTTTTAATTGTTCTTTTAAAGTGTGGTCATCCAAACAAGATGGTTTTTAGGATAGTCCTGCATGTTTGATTCTGCCCTTAAATATGCTAAAAATACTCCATAAAAGAGAAAATAGCTGTTAATTAACAAGATTTTTAGAAGATAATTGAGAAAAATATCCCACTGTTTTTTCATTTGTTCACACCAAAGAAGTTTTGGAAACCTGCGTCACTAGAAAAAAAATTGCATTTCATACAATATTTCAAATGTATTTTTACAAAGGGAATAACACGTGAGTTTTCTTGAAATAAGTTTAAGTCTTCTCAAAAAACATTTTAATTACATGTAAATTAATTCTAAGAAATCTGTAAAGGGATTACTGCAGTCATCAAGGTGATTGTAATTAACATAAAATGGGAGTCTCCTTCCCGGTTTCCATCTGTGTTTATGATGCTACCGAAGGAGCTATATCACATCTTCATAAGGCTTACACACTGCTCTAAATATTCACGTAGTCCAGTCATATATAAAAATTAGCAAAATAAACAAATACTACAGGACTTGTCTGTTTTCACATAATAATGAGTACTATTAATTCACAGCGTCTAATTTCAGCTTGGAATGATCTTGAGCAACATAATTCAAAAATGTCTAATTATTCTTGTTAGATAAATCATCGTTAGACTCAGCAGTAAAACTGTATGAAAAGTGAAAGTTTGATCAGACAACTACAGCTTCCTGACAAAACCTTCAACTATCCCAGCTCATTCCTAAGAAATATTCAAGAATAAATGATTTAATTAAATTTAACAAAATACATTGAATATCTGAAAACTTGGGTCAAGATGTTTTTCTAACAAATATGAACCTAATATTTTTCTGAAATGAAAAAAAGTCATAAAGACACATCTGGAAACTGATTTGGTTAGATGACATTTTTATGTACCTCTGAATTCTGATTATCAGCAAAAATAAGTCTTTGCTTATATTTCAGATGATGCATAGACCATATTTTAAAAACTTACATCTATGGAATGAAATTAGTGAATACAGGGAAATGTTCATTTTCTCCAGTGCATGAATATTTAATTCACTTTTTCTTTTCATAGGGCTTAGATCCCAGCGTCAGCTACAATTTCACTGAGGTTTTTTTTTTTTTTCAGTAACCTCTTCATTGAGGTTTAGATTTAAAGGTCAAAGAAACTCTTACAGCCATCTTGCCTTTTCATAACAGACTGTAAAGAAATCATGTAATAATTAAGGAATTAACCCCATAATTTATTTTAGAGTTATCACGTGTCTGGGAGAAATGTGTTTGTTTGAATGGTTGATTTAAAGTCATACAGCAACCACCACATCACTGAACACATTTTCCCAATGGCTAAATAAAAAAGTATAGTGTCTTAACTTAGTCTCAGCTTTTCTCTAGTTTCAGTTTCTATGCACAGGTTATTTTTACTTCTGATATATTATAGAGCTGTTTATTGCCAGAAACCATTTATTCATTTGGAGCCTTCCAATGAGCCATTCTTACCTTTCTATTTGCTAAACTAAAGACCTAGTTTAAACTCACAATATGAGAGAGAAATCTGAATTTATGCATTTGTAATCCTCTAGCATTCCATCTTCACCAACAGTTTTTTAAAGCATCAACACCAGAACATCGTTAACAATATCAGTGATGTTGCACACTAAATAATACTTTTTCCCTGGTGCCATTTATCGTCCTTGTTCCTCAAAATCAGTCCCAATAATTACTTTTTTGTTATCTGTAGCCCTGCATCGTTAGCTCATGCTCAACCCTGACCCCAAGATCCTTGAGAATACAACATTCAATGTTTATTTCAGCATAGACTCCCCAGATAAAACTAGTTTTAAGTCATCAGACATAACTGAACACTCCATGTTTATTTTTTTCTACTTTAAAAACCAACATTTTCTGGATTTATCCTTTTTCATTTCCTTGCAGGTTAAAAAAAGGTATTGAATGATTTGGAGTCACACATGATTTGTTCTATGATAACACACCATTATTGGAACCTGTCAATCATCCAACTTCTAAGCAATTTATTGATACAAAGTGTTTCCGCTTTTTAAAATAAATCACCTTTTTCACAGGAGTGCTACAGTCCTGTTACTTGGCCACTGCTTATAAGTAATTTGACAGGACTGTGCTTTTTCTTTGCCAAAATAATATTCATCCTGAAAACCTTCCCATTACTGTAATACCTACTCCTTCCATAGGGGAAGCCACAAGCCACAGCAACCTCAATCTTTCTTGGTAAACAGATACACACAAGATTGGTATATCCACAGCAAACAGCACTGATAGCATTCTTCATCCTTTTTCGGATTCTACGTATAAAACTTGCAAAAGCAAAACAAAGTTAAAAAAAAACATCCTGCCATCCCATTCAGTGGAAGAACATATTTTTCTCTCCAAGTGAATTGAGAGGAACTTGAGAGACTGCATTAGATAACAATCGGATTTGGAATGAACATAAACAGAAAAGTGCATTAGTTCATAATTAATCTTGTTGAAATACAGCTAATTTCTGCTTACAAGATCTGTGCATATGCTCCATAGGCTGTCTGATTTCTGTTTTGTAAAGAACTGGCCAACACATCATGCTCTTTATGTCTATCTCCATTTGCTATTTTTTTTTCTCATTGGTATTTTTGTTCTATATGAAACCTATTCTGAGAATTTCAAAAGGCAAAAGGAGTTCTGAGTTTCTGAAAACGATTTTGATTCTCCATCACACATAGAGATGGGCAATATTTATGGAGCCTATCTGGGTATATATGTTGGAGATCTGGCCCTACAAAGCGATACATCTACGCAGCTTCAAGGCTCTAAGAAACTTAAGGAGTTTAAAACAATTTCAGAGAAGGGAGGCAGTTGAAAGAAGGTTTTCTAGTCACTAAGACTGTGAAGTTTCCTTCAGCTTAGTTCTACATTTGGTCTGTAGATCTTCCATGTGTTCACAATACCAATAGCTTCAGAACCTCTCAGGAAGGAAGACCTCAAAAGGATCCTCAATAGATCTTCCAGTAGTTTATCTTCCTTTATAAATGATGCTAAAGGAGCATAATTTTCTATATCTTTTCAAGGATGACTGGAGAAAAATATTTTTACACTGAGAAATAGAAAAAAATAACATACGTAACAAGATTTTATTTACCTTTTTTATATATTCAATAATCTTAATAAGTAACAGTCAATAACAGCCATAGTTCATTTCAGAACTTAGTTTCAGATACACCATTTTATTACGTAACTGGAAAAGGTACATGTATTCTACTGAGTATAGAAAATGAAATCTTCAATAAATGGTCTCCTAACACATATTCTTCTAAACACAGAAGTATTCAGAAATAGAGAGGATATAGTTACTGATCAATATATATTCTTCAAAATCATATTCAGAATCTTTACTTTTAAATTACAATGGCACTTAACTGTGAAGTACAGTACACAGAGATACATCTAAAAAGTGACGTGAGTGGTGAGAATTTTCCTTGAAAATTCTTTTCTTTTTCTTTTTTCCCCCCCACCTTTTAAGAATTTCTATTCACTGTTTTCTCTTTCAAACCATGATGAGGTTATAATCAATATAATGTGTAATTATAAATACTAAAACAATGAGGTACCAGCTACACCTAGAATTTTATTTTCATCAGCTCATTTAGAATTTTTGTTTCAGAGCACAGAGAAATAAAATAGCTTCTGTTCTCATGATCTACACAGAAAAAATATGAAGACTTTAGAGATGTTTGTTCAAAATAGTTGTCTGTATTTCACTGACTTCACAAGACCTAAAACTCATAGTGTTAAGAAAGTTTGAAAAATCAAACTAGATATGATGCTTAGGAAAAGATGGGTATATACATAACAGATTATGATGCCTGCTGACATTTCAAAGCCAAAATTATAAATTCCAGAAATTAATGTTAAGATGAAACTACGGCAAAGTTAAATAGGGAAACTATAGCAAAATTAAAAGCCTGCATGTCTGTCCATAGGTAATCACATACATAACATTAAACAAACAAACAAAACCAGGCAATAAATAAATAAATAAATATGGCTTCATGCTAGTCTAGATCTCCCAATTAAGTTGTAAAAGTTATATGTTCAATGAGTTCTCATGAACAAAATCTGTCTTACTGAGTACAGTGGTGCATTACCTTTAATCCACTTTTATATATAAAGACATTTGAGGTCATTGTTAGTTAGAGGAAGGTCCAAACTCTTCCTAACTTTGCATGCGTATCTGCACTGAACTAAATTTACCTGTTTGGATTAATATAAGCATTTGAGAATTAGACTAGTGTATACCACTGGGTTTCCATCATTTAACTAACACGTTTCCGGGCAGGACACAAGATAAACTTTCATTCAAATAATAAGCTGTATTGCCACTTGAAACACAATACTGAATGAAACTAGAAGAGGATTCTGTTAACCTTTGCTTATGTCTCACAACACTACAGAACTACTGAGGGATGTAAAACAAATGTGAAAGAATGTCAACAATACCATTATAAGGATAGAAGAAAGGAAAAAGAAAATGCCAGGAGAATGCTATACTTAATATACTACCTTTAAAATTGCTGCATGTCTAGAAATTAGGCAATTCAAAAATAAAATTATTTGCTAGAAACCTGACCATGTGGCATTTTGTTCTTCATAAACTACATGCTAGTCAACTTCAGTAAAATTGACAGAGCACAGTTCTGATTTAGCACACTAAAAAATATCTGCAATGTCACGGACAGGCAAATGTCATCTAAGCCTCAACTTTCCACCCTATAAAGGCACAAAATTTTGTGGAGTCTGTCCTGATGTCAATGAATTCCATTTGGCTTTTCCTAACACATTTTGTATTTCCTCATTCCTCAGTGTCATGATTGCCTTTGTAAATTGAACAAGTATTTAGGATGTTCACTGCTATCCAGAATTGGAGAAGAGTTTTAACCTTGATTTTGCTCTCAGTGCTACAGTGAACACAGACACACATCTTAGCAAATATTTTTGTGTGCTGCTTCAGTTTCAATGCTCAGTGGCACAATTTACTTCATAATATAAATAAAATTCAAGTATAATAAAAATGTACTGTTTCAGTAGTGGTTCTGAAGCCTTTCTCGTAAATATTCACACACCCCAGAACATCTCTCTGAGTTAATTTCCCATTATTTTATGTCATTGCTTGTTGAAAAACAAAAATGATCAACTGAAAGATGTGGGCATATGCATTGGAAAAAATATACCAAGACTAGCAGTACAACTCTAGCTGTTGTACCCAAAACGGAAGATCCAGTGACCCTCCCAACCTCACATCTTTCGTTGGTCTTCAGCCAACATATATTTAACAGCAAGAACTTAGAAATAAAAGAAATACAAGCTTGTGCAAACTTCTGAAGAAGAAGGAAAAATAATATAATATCCTTATCCCAGATTTTTCTCATGGATGAGGAATCTATATATTCTTCACCTCTGAATGAACGAATGAACACTTTTACTATGACATTTTTCCATATTCTTTTGAAAATACAGCTGTACAGTTCCACTTGGCTGAATGAGGCATGTATGGAAAACGGATTTCATATGACTACACTAAAACTTTTGCATTAATTTGCAGAGAAAAACGTCAGACAGGCTTTCCTCTCCAAACCATTCCAAGAATCAAACACTTTGGATCAACTTCAATAGAGATTGTTGAGTGAACTTTCTTCCACAGTATTAAGCATAAATTAAAACAATCTACTCTGTGTTGAAGAAATCAACAAAGAACATTGAAAAATTATACCACAGATTTTTTTTCTGAAATTTCAGAAAGTTTTTTAAATATTCAATGTTATAGATATTATATCATATAACCGAATACATTTCGTCTTCTGTATGCTGTACTTTTTACCACAGCGGTCATACTACTGACTAAGTTGATTGCTACTATCTGTAACTTGAATTAGTGAGAAGGAAGTGTCTAGAGAGTCATGAAAATGTTTACATTAATATTATATAATTATTGGCAAAGAGTAACAATCTATAGAGAAGAGTAAATTGCTAAAATGTTCCTTATTGCTCCACAGTGTTTTGAGATGCACTGATTTCATCAGGTAAAAGACAAGACAGTAGGTAAAATGGCCATACTCGTTTAACTAGACATTTACAGTCTTTTCAAGTACATGCTCAACTTCTTGCTAGCATTATTTGTCATACAGAATTAAAATGCTACTTTTTCCTTAACTGCATATACATTAAAATGAAATGGTCAGTTCTCATTTAAATAAAAGCTATCTTGCAAGAATACATACCAAGAATGAAGTACCTTTAAATAACATACTCTGTTAAAACACTTACGAACACCTAGAGACCAAGAAACTAAAAACCACAGTTACCAGAGTCAATTTAAATGTGCATTTTACAAGGCATTGTTTAGTAAAAGTAAATATCTGCAAGAACTTTCAAGTCCATTATATTTATCTCTGCTCTGCTACATGTTTTGCTTTCATAAATAATTATTTTATTATAAGAATAAAAAATATTATTTGATGAGGAATCTTTCTGGATGAAACATATCAGCTTTTCATCTATCAAAAATTTTATTTTTTTCTGACTGAACTGTCCAGACAGCTTTTTGAGTTGTAAAATCATGAAAAAATGAAGCTATATTTTTTGCATTTTACTTTTGTTTTTTGAAAAACAAATGACTTTTATCTGTTAGCAGATGTACATCAACAGATAAAATACTATTTTGTGCTGAAGATTGTTTAAGGAAAATAAGAGTTTTAGCTTTATTAGGAACAAAAAAGAATGTTAAAACATTAATCAAATTTATCTTTAAACCCAGAAAATTTACTAGTATTACCTCATAGTGGCTCAGATAAGCAAAGTCATCTATCTTCACCTGCACTGAGTAATCAAATGGTTCATATTGAAAGGCAAAGACAGAACTTTGGTTTTGCATTCTCATACCCTATAGAAATATGGAATGTTTTACAAGTTACAGCTTTCCTTCACTTACTTGTGACACTTAAAATTAATATATAGTATTATATATATATATGTTTAAACTATTGCTTTACTTCTAGGATTTCAAATGTCATCAACAGCACCACTGGGACAACAGTAGTTTCTACATTATGAATGTGTTGTGCAATGTGCATTGAAGCAATGCTAGCCTTGCCAAAGTTAATATAGAAAGCATATGGCTGCCCAGCCCTCTGGCATTGCCAGAATACACATAGGAGGAGGCACTGAATTAGTTTCAGACATTGCCAAAAGTCCACATTAGCCAACATACACTAGCACATTTACACCTGGATTCAGAGACTGTAGCAATAAAAATCTGGGCTTTGGAAACTTTCCTGAAACCTCATCAGACTTACCTAGCATCAGACTTATTTAGACTTCTGAAATGAAATGAAAAAGTGAAAAATTTCAGGTAAGTCACCAAAACTGAAATATTCAAACTACCTTAAAGTTTTCTCACTTCTGGCAAAAATTGTTTGGTTTGTAAAGATACCGAAGAGCTGTGTTACAACACATTTTTAACATTCTTCCTTTAATTCTTTCTCTGCCACAGAAGAGTTCCCCGAATTGTTACATTCAAATTTGGAATGGTAATTCCTTCCATTTAAAAAAATGCTCTCTTACAGTCCCCACCATGACTAATTTCGTCCAGTAGAAAACAATGATACACTAACATGAGTATAGTGTGTCAGGTCAGGAACACATGCAGATTTAAAGCACATGAAAATTACACACCAGTAGAGCATTCAGGACCATCTTGCTACCACCAACTTCTCATGGAACATACAGAGAGGGAATCATGATGCTGCTTCTGTTTGGCTCTTGGGTGTTACCAACTGTCTTAGTTTCTAACAGAAGTTACGCTTCTCGTAGTGTCTAGTATGAAGCTATCTTGTGGCCTCAGAGATACTGATAACATCCTGGCAGCGTTGAAAGGAGCCGAGGACATAACTCACTTTCGCATTCCTCTGCCAGTGAAATAGTTAAGGGGGGCATAAGGAACTGGGAACTGGGAGGGGACAGGACCAGGGCAGCTGACCCAAATTGACCAAAGAGCTATTCCATCCCATATAACATCATGTGGTTGGTTTGTTGGGGTTCCGAGTGTTCTTCGTTACGGAAGGGGCTAGTTGGGAGGAAGAGTCGCTGCTGGCTGTGAGCCCTTGCTCTGCGTATCCTCTTTGTATATATATATGTACTGTTATTTCTTTTGTTCTCTTTACTACTTTAGTAAATAGCATTTATCTCAACCCACGCATTTTACTGCATATCTCTCTGCTTCTCTTCCCTGTCCCATTTGGGGAGGGGGAGGGTGAGTGAATAACTGTGTGGAACTTAGCTATCTGCTGAGTCAAACCATGACACCAACAATTGCAAAAAGAACGGTTTTTGAAACAGTCCTGCTGATTCATTGTACTTAGGATGCTTGACACTTGATATAAATACTCCAAAAAATCTAAATCACACTGATCGCTGTTTTGGAGTTTGGTAGGAATTTCTTTCCCTCTTAGGTAAAGAATTTTGATTGATTGTCCTTCTCATCCAAAGGCAAGATTTGTTGCACTCGAGGTGTTTGATCTACTCAAGGGCTCACATATTGTCATCACAAAGTCCTAATGGCTAGATTGGGTATTTTAATTGTTACCCGGGCTTAAACTCTGTGATACGTTAGTAGATAAGCATGTCTTGCAACTAGAATTTGTTACCATCTCTCTTTTAAACCAAATTTACATGCCTGCTCTCACATTTCCACTCTATGCTACAGACAACTTTCCTGTTTCACTGTCACAGTGTTTTTTGGGATTTGTCATACTTCTTTCCTAAGCTAATGGAAAGAGACCCATTTTATTGGTTAGTTAAGCGGCTCTTAAATAATGTTCAGATGTCATCTTGTTAATGAAAGACATAACAGTTGATTTAAAACTGGATATGTTATACAAAAGTTACCTTATTTTTTTATTACCATTATTTGATGCAGTGTTTCCTCGAGGTATCTTATTCCTGTTGATTGCTTCTTCTGTTCATAATATTCCTTGAATAAAAATTGTATCACTTTGGAAGATGTACCTCAAATATGACAAAGACTCTGAAACTACTCTAGGCAAATACGTATATTTAACAATTTTATAAATTAAATTCCACCTCTATCTGCACCATGACTTACAGTTCAACTTAAAGGGGATATAGATCAGCACAGAAAGTAGATGCATTAACAAATTCCCTGCTTATGTCAGTAAAACAAAATGGATTTAAAGGGAGAAGGAAGAGAATTAATAGAGTAGAACATCATCCCATGAAGTAACACACCATAAATGCTAATTAATTTATATTTATCTACTACATTAAAGGGAGAAAAGAAAAGATGATTTCTATGATTAAAAAATAAAAAAAAATGCCCAGAAAGTCAAATAGTGTCAAATATTACATAAAATAAAATGTACAGTGTTCCAAGACTTACACATAGTAAGAGAAATGTTCTAATATAATCCATAACCAGGAGTCAAAGATCAGGGCTTCAAAGTGAAAATTTAGACTATCAGATGTTTAAGCAAGATTAACACATTGAAGAATCTGCTTTTAGTTGACAAAAGGTGGGAAATATATGGACAAGACAATTTGTAGAACTATCAGCCATTTTAAACTGATTCAAGAATTAAAAATACTACTTTGACTCTGTTGTGGCTTAACCTAGCAGGCAGCTCAGCACTACAGAGTCATTCACTCACACCCCCCAAGCAGGAGGAGGGAGAGAACTGGAAACAAAATAGAATTATCATGAGTTGAGATAAAAACTATTTACTAAGACAGAAAAGGAAAATAGAAACAAAAATGTGATGATAACTATATATGTATATCCACAATGCAATTACTTGCCACCCACCTGTAGCAGACCAATGAAAAACACTTTTATCTGTGGTATGCCTGGAATTGTCTCAAACACTTGCAAGAAAAGACCATCACCATGGCAACAGGTTAATGGTTGAAGATGTGGTTGGAGGAGGGAGCCCTGTGGAGACAGAATGGCCTTGCTCTGGCCAAAACTCCCTTGTTAAAGCAGAATTCTTGATTGCGGAGTTGTTGACAACAAACTTGTTGACAATAAACGCTGTGAATCTAACAGGCATAAAAGGATGCCTAAGAGAAGTTTGGAGGATTTCAAGACTTCAGAAATTCAGAACTTCTGGATGAGTGCCCTCACAGACTGAGGACCCTCTGTTGGCTGGACCAACGCTGGTAACAGTACTAGTGATCTCTTTTTTCCCTGTCTGTCTGTCTCCCCCCTCACTCCTCTTTCCTCTCTCTCTCTCTCTCTCTCTCTCTCTCCTTTCTTTTCTCCTCTTGAAGTTATGTGAGGCTTATTCAATTTTTTATTAAGTCACAAAATTTAGTCATATAGGTTAAATAGATATAATTATTGGAGTGCCAATAATTCAAAGACAATTGTAGGACGGAGATTCTCATTAAAACTGATGATTGTGCTTGGACCTTAAGTGTCATTTCACCTTAATCTAATCAAGGGGATTTGTGAATCTGGTCACACTTTCCTCCCTCTACGGGTAGGAGGTTACACCTCTGACCAATGCCCAGCAACAATAAAAGTGCTTGCTATAAGAGACTGTTTTGGAATCTTTTGTCTCAAAGTTTGCTGTCAGAACTCTCTTGTCTCAAAGTTTGCCCACCTGCCCGAAGGCTTGCAGACCAGGGACAATTAGAGACAAGCAGCCGCTAAACGGCCATCGAGCAGCCTTTCAGACCGGTGCCTTGAGGGAGGCAACCACCGAAGGGAACGGGCAAGCCCGGGCTTGCACCGTCCATGCCCGTTCGTGTGATACGTGACATACCTGGGTGCCCAGGAATGTCATGCTGGCTGAAAAGGAGGATAAAAAGACCTCCTCCAACGGGGGAAAGGCTAGGAGCTGTCGAGGAGCTGCCTACCTGCTGCCTACCTGCTGCTGTCTGACTGATGTCTGACGGATGCCTGGCTGGACCTGCTTGATACCTGCTGATGCTTGAGACATGAGGTCCTGCTGCCCTGCTACCTGATGCCTGCTTGTTGCTCCTGCTTCCTGCCTGATGGCCTGATGCCTGACGATGCCTGACGTCTGCTGCCTGAAGCCTGCTCCTGCTTGCTGCCTGAGACCTGACGGCCTGATGCCTGCTTGCTGCTGCTCCTCCTGCACCCTCGCTCCCTCGCTCCCACACGGTCCTGAAGACATTCCTGGTCTGATAGAACGGCGTGGGATCCATGGTGGTGGCTGTCCCCGCTTTCTATATGTAACCCTTGCTCTTACTTCCTATCTTTTACTATCGCCTGCTTCCCCATCCCCATCTCCCTCACTGACCAGAATTCCTATTAAACTGGTCGGACAACATTTGACCTCGTTTGTGTCTTAATCTCACTCCGGGTATGTTACAGAATCTCCCCTCACTCCGATAATCGGAGCGGGACACTTGCCAATCAATGCCTCACTAGAAACACAACTGTCTCACCACCCACTGATCAATGCCCAGCCAATTCCTGAATGGTGGCCTGCTCCTGGCCATCTCCCCACAGCTTTATGTTGTCATGTGGTATGGAATTACCCCTTGCCTAATTGTGACTAGCTGTCCTGGCACCTCCCCAAACCCTGCTGCTGTGTCCTAAAGGCAGCGACTCTATCTTGATGAGCATTCTGGCCTGGTGGTATGCTCCCATTACTCAGCAACAATTAAAACATAGGTGTGCTATTAACATTGTCTCAGCTGAAACTAGGTCAGAGTAATTATGATCTTTTCATTAAAAGAGAAATATGAATGCATGAAAATAACGGATGATTTCTGAACAATTTATAATGCTTAAATTGTTTCTTTTAAGATTCTGTTACATCAAGGTAAAGGGCAACTTTTTTTTTCTATACAGTATAATGGTCTATGTGTTGGCAGCGTGGCAGTTTTTATGTTGATATTTGGCTGCATCAGAGAACTGATGACGTTTGGGACAAGGGTAAAACAGTATGGTGCTTCAGAACACATTTAGAATTGCATTCTAAATGTAAAGTCTAACTTAGCTGTGCAACCAACCAAGCTGAACTCAGGGACATTTTCTCACCAATGGCAGTTGTGGAATTACTATAAAATTAAAAGCTGATAAAAATGAACAGCAAATGTGATGTAGTCAGTCAGCACTGTAGACAGAGGGAAAATAAAAAACTATACCAAAATCAACCAACCAACCAAACAAACAAACAAAAAAATACCCTACACAATAAAAGCCTGAGCCATCTCCATTGCTTTCTGTGGACAGAAATCTGTATGATTCAGAATTGCCTGTTTTCTCAGTGATCAAGCTTACCGAGAATCCAGAATTAAAAATAAAATCAAAACAGAAAAATGTACATTGTAGGGTGAGTAACATCTTCATCTGCTGTCCAGGATGAAACATGATGAAGCAGGCTTGAATTATGATGGTGATAAAAGAACACCAACATATATTATGGCTGGACAGCTGAATACCATTACATATCCTCACATTCTCAGAAATATTTTTGCATCCTGTCTCAGATACAGATTATTACTGTCACCTAAACAGTATGACGTTGCAAGATGACACTGAATTCAGAACATAGCTGATATAGTATATCATAGTATATCTTGATTTTCACCATATTCATTTTCTCTCTCTGCACTTTCTTTCATGCCTTAATCAATCACCATACTACTAAGTCTAAGGTAAAGGAATCATCATGAAAATATTTTATATTTTCGTTTCATTTTTATATCTTTATATCAGAATTTATGATTGCACACATTTCCATTCTTTTTTTTTTTTTTTTCCTTTTTGTCTTCTGCACAACCTCCAGTAGGGTGCAGTCTGGGAAACTCCAGAAAGAGGAATGTCCTTTTCTTTATAGGGATTAAATATTGATATAAAATATGCCAAAACCTATATGCCGTGTCCCGAGATCACACATAAATTATCAGATGAGACAAATTTATCCTTATTTTTACGTCCTCTAATTTTCCTCTGTCTATAGATTTGCATAATATTGTGTGACATTAGAAAAATTTTAATAGCATGCTTCTCATATTATATATATTATCAGACTCCATAACATGTAACAATATGATTTGAGATTTAACTGACAGATCCTCCATTTTGAAGTACAATAAATGAGTGTATACATTTGTTTCAAACTACAGATAGATTTTAATTTTCTCCACTAAACTAATGGAAACTGATTTATATGGTGTTCCTACTGAAATATAATCAAGATTGAGAGAAGTTGATTGTCTCTGGCACCAAATCAAAACAAGTTCTGTACAAAGTGGCTAATAATCAACATAATTTATCATAGCAATAATTTGAGCGTTTAAATAATATCTGTTAATTTCCTTGTTTTATATAACATCTCAGAGGTCCAATATCTATAGTTAGTATTTTGCCCCATTAGTGATATGCTTAGTCAGTAGAGATATTTTTTTTCCAAGTTGACATGAAGATTGAGTTTATATTTATTTAGAAAAAGGTTTTCAATTAGTCCTAAGTCCAATGTCACTCTCAATAAAGCACGAATATTTATGTTTATTATATTTATTTACTGTTGAATGAATTGAGAAACTGACTGACTGAGATGCTCATTCTTTTGTGGCTTTCCAAAATGGCTTGTTTATTCCTTAGAAAACTACAGGCTGGTCAGTCTTATTCAGTATCATGGTGCAAATTCCAGGAGCAAATCCGACTGGAAGATATTTACAAGTACGCGAAGGGCAAGAGGGGGAAGGGGAACAGCTTCTGTGGATCACTAAAGGTAAATTGTGTCTGACAAAATTGTCTGAATTCCATGATGAAAGTCTGGCTGTTGTTGGGAGATCAACTACTAAACTAAAATAAGAGGACAAAAAATGAGAATGGAGAATAGAGAATGCAAGCAATAGTTAAATTGAGACATATGGAAGGAACAAGTGGGAAGAACTGCCTGGAGTTCAGCTTGTCCAAGCCTTTTCATTGTAAGGTCTTGGTCTCATTTGTTATAACTACATAGAACTCATAATTCAGTCAGGAACTGATTCTGAGTATTTTTCCTCAGGCTAATTTTTTTAGCAACACTGGAGCAAGATAGATCACCATATTTGAGAATATAATTAAAGCAAAAACTACAACAAAACAAGAACATTTTCACAAATATCTTGTTGAAAAGCTTCAGCACCCGCTCCGTGACTTTGAAAACTGATGTTGTCTTAACAGCAAATTTTTTTATTTCTACTTTTTGACATTCCAGATTGGGATTCAGCTCCAGACTGTAGACATTCAAGCTAACATGCTTGCTTAAATGTAGAGTCTTAAATAAACAGTTTAAACACTGGCGAATGCTGCCATCTGAAAAGTCTCAGCATCTTTTGCCTGACCTGTAGGCGATCCAGAACGACATGGTCATCTCTAGATCTTCCTATCTACCAGCCCCATGTGGATATCTTGAGTAGTCCAAGATATCTCAAATGACAGTACATGCCTAGATGCAGATAAATGAACCATGTCCCTCATTAACAATAACTGGAATTTATAACCTAACTCATACAGAGACACTGTAATTTTGCGCCTAAATTCAGATGGTACTGTTTATGGCCCCTTCTACCACTACTGACCCATCCAGGTTTGTGTCCTCATCTGCTGATAACTGAGAACCAGGGTGCCACTGAGAATAAACTGAAAAATTATGGAGATTATGCTCTCATAACACCTCTCCCTGTCATAAAAATAAAATGATAGAAGAAGCAATTGCCTGATTACTCTGCTGAAAAGTGAGAAATTGAGTTGCGATGGAGATGAAATGTATGCATGTGTGTGGAAACAGAGGACCAGGTTAGCCAATATAGTATAGGTAGAAACATCTCTAATCAGCAATGTATATTTCCTTAAAGAAATTGTAATTGAGCTTCAAAGTCCTTAGTATTTTTATGCTTTGGATTCCTTGTATTGTATTGTCCATCACAACTGGAATACAGATGACCAATAGTCTACTACTACTAGTTATTCCACTGTCTGAAGCTGCAGTAGTTTGTGGTACTTTTTGGATAAAAATTCTGATGACCCTAATTCATTATCAACACAGTTATAGCTGATCACACTGCAGATTGTTTTATAAGAAGTTAGAAGTATGCAAAATTCTATTAATATGAAGTATGTAAACCACTTTGTGAGCACAATGGCATGGCTACATGATCAGGTACTCAGAAGTTTGTAAGAAATATTGCCCATGTATATGCAACTTTATAGCCTCTTTGACACATCCATCACAATATTTTAGTTACATGACTCATTATATTTCTTTCCCAAAGCCTCTAGCTGCATTTATTGTTATTCAAGATTTGTTTGTTTTCCTCAGTGTTTGACCCCATACTTTACTAAAACCTTGTATTGAAAACAAAATTATATTCTTCATTATCGTTTCCCTGGTGTTTTTGCTATAGTGAATTAATGCTTCATAAATACAAATACCTGAGATTAAAGTGATTTTATTACAGACATTTTTCAGTTTGAAAACTAAGCACAGTTACAATAAGATGTCCACTAATTTTGGGTATGCAGCTCTGATCATGAGACTTGTCTTCTTCATATGTTAATTTTAACATTGTCTTAGATTAAAGTAGTCTTAACTGCCTGCATTTACAATTGAAAATTCAACAATTGTGTAAATCTAACCCTACATTTTTTCACGGTGCATCCAGAAAGTAAGAAACGTAGTTACAAACCTGTTGCATGCACTAGATGAAAGATGCATTTCTGAGATCTAGGTGTAGATTCCAGGAATTTCTGTCCCTTCCAAGCCCTACAATGTTTTACAGCTTAGCCTCTCTCTTTCCCCTAGGAGATAACAATTCTAGCACCTCTTACTTTCTTCTCTCACTGCTTTCTGCTCTGTAGGCTACCTTTTTCTTCAGAGATGGTCCAACTCACAGATATCTAAGCAATTGTTCTCAGCAGGGATATTCCACTTTGAAATCTTCTGCTTCAATTTAAGAATAGAAAAAGGACATAGGTTCCTGAAAGCTTGTCTCTTTTTTCCTACTTTTACTGTGACTTAATTAATGATGATATCATTCCATTTCACATTTGTCATTCCTGTCTCAGTTGCTATACATCTTAAAACCAGAAACAAATGAATCTGGCATCCTACAGACAGTATTTTCTTTCAATGCTGCCTGACAGAGTATGGCATTGGAATAAGGCTTCTGTTAAAAATTTATATGACCATAAATACCAAAAAAAAATTATATGATGAAAAATTTATATGGCCATCCCTGTACATTGCAGGGCGGTCCCTGTACATTGCAGGGAAGTTGGACTAGATGACCTTTAAAGGTCCCTTCCAACTCCAAGGATTCTATGATTCTATAAAAGTGAAGTTTATCATTGTGTATTATCATTCAAGTGTGAAGACCACTGTAATTTTAGCATTTTCTAATATTAAGTATACTAAATTCTAAGTAAAAATTCAGGAATGTCCTCTGCTATACTTTTTAAAAAAATATTTGCATATTTACATGTAAAACACATATATATTATGATATACACACAGCTAAACTCACATGTATATATTTATATTGACTAGCTACGAACATAAGCAAATCTCACTGAATCATATTTTTTAAGATAATTTAGTTTTGCCATTCTCATTGGTTAATATGAAGCATATTGTCTTTTCAAGGAATGTTAATACATAAACAGTGATGGATGAAACTAGAAAGTCAAAATACAGCGATTGATATAAATAGGGAATTGAGTCAATGAAAATACTCAGACACACTACATGTACCGAGTTCTTATATTCTTGCTAAATAAGAACTAATTAAGCTGACAGCCTACTACCTGCTAACTCGTATATGAATTTATACATTATTTTCTTCCTCCCTACTGCCTTTCCCCATGTTCTTGTAGTTCTGCTTTATATATAAATACGTGGACTTTTTGGACTTCTAAAGTTACACAGGCCTCGCAGGTTCAAACTTCTGTACTTCTCATATGCAGATCCTTGCTTTTTCTCCATACCTATCAGTCTATTCAACCCACCATTGCCCCAGACACTGACAGTGGGAAGGGTGAGCTGCAGCCCAAGCCAAGAAATTTCTACTCCCGGTGCCATGGGAAATCTTCCCTGTCAGGGCACAAGCTGCTAATGTGATTGCTGATCAACCGATGTAATTCTTATGTCAGAACAAACAGACCAGGGCTTGAACAAAACACAAAGAGGAAAAAGTATTAACTAAGATTCAGATATGACAAAGCCTGACGAGAAAGGTATTTTGATCATTATATATTTCCTTTATTTATCCTGCAAAACTCACATAAATAACATTTGCAGTGTTCAAGTTCGGCAAAAATCTGAACCCTGATGAAGTCTGTTCAGTTGCTGATATTTATTGAGTGAGATAGCATTCAGGAGTGAAAAAGCTGCAAAATGAAGAAAGCCAGAAGATAAAGAGGGTAAACAAGAGCATGTAAATCCAAGTTATGCAAAGTAAAGAGTGCACTGTTTGAAATTGACATAGATGTATGCAATCAACATATGTCCCTCAGGCATTCTGGTGATGAGACTCCGGCTTGAGGAGTCAGAATTTCCCTGAAATTAATTTGATGGGAAAAAAGCTTGCTGTCATACTTGTAGATTAGTATGAAAACATGACAAATAATGAAAAAAAAAGGTCATCTGCAGGTATAGGTTGTTAATCATCAAGCAGTTAATCCTCAAACAGTTCTAGACATATTGCATATTTTAAGTTATATTTTGAGATAATAATACATGAGCGGTCACCACATTGAATTTTCCTTATCTCACGAACCAGGGAAAGTAAATCATTCACTGTAATTGAGCATATTTTAAGAACCAACCCAAAATATGTCATGCTATTTCTTCCAGCAGATATTAATTATTGCATCATAAATTAAATCCTAGAGGTTATCAATAGTCAAATCACAGACATCAAGATTTTCTTCACAGTAGACAGAGTGTATTTCACAGGCTAAAAACTCATTAAAAATCTCCGGTATTCTATGTTCCTTAAATGTGGACTTGAAAGACAGGCTAGTGTCATTTTGTTGAATTTGGATCATACAGTCAGGGCTATAGCTGCTAAAGACTAAATTCAGCGCTCCCAGCTGATAATGAGGATATTTCAAATAACAGTATGATGCACGAAACCTAGCTGGAGAACCAGTGACATCTGATAAAAGACGGTCAGAGAGCCACAGCATACTGGACCACTGTTGTGATATATTTTTTGAACAGGTGTGATATAATGAGAAAGATAGAAATCAGAGAGGATTTACACCATGTAACAGAAAAAGTCCCAAAACTCTCACGACTACCTCTCACGACTCCCTCTCACGACTACCTCTCACGACTACCTCTCACGACTACCTCTCACGACTACCTCTCCCCTTCTTTCTCAAGCTTCTTCTTTCTCAAGCTTCTTCCTCCAGCTACTTTCTTCTCTGCCTGGCTGGCCTTTATCTAGGCCTGGGGCAACTCTGCCCCAGGTCCACCCCCTTCCAGTCACAGGCGCAAGTGATTCCCCAGGCCAGCCACCCCCCTCCACCACGTGCTCAATCATTAGCTCATGCTGGGATCAACTGTTTCCCTACACACCACTACATTTGATATTAACTGTGTCTCAACATGACAATATTTTCAAGGTGGGAACATGAAACTTAAGAAACACCGAGAACCAGATTCTCAAAAGCAGACTGGAAATCATGGTGTTCAGAGGGTCTTTTTCATACCTAATAGCTGGAAATGGAGTTTTGAGAGGATATTGAAGGCTATTGCCTGGGAGGAAAAAGAGTTACTTCATGTGAAATGAAGAAAATGCTGTTTGAAGCACAGAACTACAATCGAGACAATTATCTGACGTCTGGAACTAGAAACAGGTAGACAAGATAATCAAATAGAAAGAAACAGGATCTTAGTTGCTGCAATAGAATAACCCTCTGTGTTGATCACTTAAAATCAGAAAACCTGCATGCTTGCCTAGGAGACAGATTGTGTTGTAGCTCAACATCAGAAATAGAAAAACAGATGTCTGAGAGTTCACACACCTAATTTCTTACAGAGGTGCATGTCCCTATCTAAAGGTCTTGTAATCCAGCTTCATACATTATGACAAGGGCCTCTAAAATAGATAAGCTAAGGCTATCCTCAAAATCAGATCAGTTTCATGTCAGCTTTAGCTGAAGTTGCTGAATTCAGCAACTGAGTGAAATGCGATATATAGAAGTTCGGACTAAACAGTCTAATAGTGTCTTCTGCCTTAAATGATTGGACAGTTAGTTAGCTGTAATTTAGGCATCTCCAGATTAGGCATTTAAATTACAGCTAGTCATTCTAGGCTCCCTTTACAGTCCATGAAGGGAAATTAATGTCATGGTAAGAAAGGCATCTAAGAAGAGTAAGATGAATTTACTCTCTGCAGTGCTTATCTCTGCTGACTTTAAAAGGAGCCTAGGGAACTGGTTTAGACTTACACATCCATGCGTTAGATATGTCAAGGCTGGACAGATCAATCTCTCTCTAATAATTTCTTTTTCCTGAGTTTGTGTTTGAAAACATAAGGAAGTGTTTGCTACTGACTCATAGATTTTCTTAAAAACATTAAAAATAACATTAAAAACATTAAAAAAAATTATAAATAAGTGAAAAGCTGATTCCTGTTTCCTGTTCTTTCTAAATACTCTACTTTGCTTTATCTTTCTTTCCATCACTGCAGTACATGTAAACTGAGACAGAGTACTGTCACAGAAAGATACGTCAAATGCATAAACTACAACAACGAAAACTTAAAAATACAGTGTATGAAACGCAAAAAAAGAAGAGGGGTGAAGATCATGATAACCTCTCATCTGCACATCGGATAAAAATGCAGACTTACAAAAGAAAAGAACTCACAATAATGGCTTGATTACACGGAATCTATCTGCTCACTGACATATCTTGTCTGTCAGTCAAGAGACTCCATTGCTTAATGGGTAAGCTCAATATGGGTTTCAGTTTGCATTGTTATGTTCTGTTATTACACACTTCTAGTCTGAGATGCTGTTGGAAGGCCTAACTACAAGTATTTTTTTGGTTTTTGATACAGATGTGGAAGGTTTTAAAGCCTTCCTCCTGCTTCCATGAGAAATAAAAACAATCAGAATTGTTATGGCTAATGAATACAAAGAAGGGATCCATTCTAGAAAAAAATGGGCACATACTATTCTTTAAACTTAGCCAGACTGTGGACAATTTTTCCATGGTAACCAACTGATGCAGCATTAATAGTCCTACCAGATGGAAGATTATTAACTTGTCAAAAATAGGGACCCTAAAATATGTTTAGGCTCATAATGAAAATGGATAAAAAGAAAATTATTTTTAAGTAACTAAATCAAATTTTCTATTATTTTCAAGCTTGTATTACTGTTTCAAATTTTAGATTGTCCTTGATATAATGTTAAGTTGTGCAAATAGATCATAGTCTGAAGACCAGAAATCTGCATTTGTTTTTTAAATAAAATCTTACTCCATTACAGACCTCCCTGAACCTGTGGAGGAACATCTGCAGGCCTAATCAGGTAAAGCCGCATCCCCCTTATTTACTGAACCCTAAATAAGAGGCAAACTGATCTATTACAGTGAATTTCTTCAAAGAAAAAAGGTTTCAGCCTGTAACCAGATCAACTTGAATAGCTGATACATACAGATCATTAATAATATTAATGATGAAAATATGTCGAAAAACAACTTTATGTGGAAAAAAATTACTTATGTGTAGAATGAATTCTTCTGTTTTGATACAACTTATGATCATACGTTTGCTTATTTATCCACAGAACTATCAGTATATGCAAAAAATAAAATATATTTGTTCCAAAATGTTAAGTAATAAGCCACATTTTGAGCTGATTTATATTACAAACTGTGAAAATACAACATATAAATAAATACTAATACAATACATCATAAGCCTCTCAGTTATAGAAGTCTTTTTATCCTGCATATTAATAAGTTGAGTAATATCTAACATTTTAGTTTAAATATATTAAAGACTGAAAATTATTTTTGTCATTTTTACTGTTCAAGTAGAATACTGTGTTTGTGTGATTACTATACAGCACTTGCAGGAGGTAAAAGTCAGTACTTTAAAGCTTGTGCTTTTATTTCACATGGACTTTGTATGTGTGGATGACTGTCAGACTTTATGGCATTTTATTACATCAGAGCAAGTGGAGAGAAAGAGAGATTCTGAAATGTAAATTTGACAACTTGCTGGAAATTACCACTGCTGCTTTGATTTTTCAAAGTATGTGTCTTGTTGCAAATGTGAAACCTTCAAGAAAATTTGAAAAACTCTAAAGAGAATGCTGTATGCTTCTGACATTTGCTTCTCCCCAGTCTAGTCTAAAGATACCATCCTACACCTTATTGTTGTCTGTTTAAATCTTTCATAAAAGACTAACTTGCAGTGTCAAGGCCACTGGCTAACATCCATTTCAACACTGATGAAATTACCTGGAGTGATGCAGAGTCTCCTGAGGCACACACTGTCAGAAGCAATGAAATATGAAGGGACCAAAAAAAAAATCTGGCTCTGCACAGCAGAGCTGAAGAATAAAAAGGTAAAAAAAAGAAGAACATAAACATATTTTTCTCCAAAGAAATCTTTAAACTCCACAGAAGCAAGACAAATTTGCTAACAGTCATGATCTGGAATGGTATGCAAATAGTTTTTCGGCATTATGGTCATGTTATAATATCATAGAGAAGCAGAGATGACACGATGAATCATACTTCCTAGTAAAAGAAGACAAAGAACACAATAACTTCCTCTTATCAATACCTGAGTAAATATATCTTGTTTTCTCAAATCTCTCCACCAAATCTCTACTCTTAAGTGAAATTGTGTATGTCAACAGTCATTACACTTGCAAAAATGATAGATAACTGATTGTTCTTATTTCATTAGGCAGAGGCTTGTAATTGCAGACAAATCACACAGACACTGCACTGAAGTCTTCCAGTAACTGAAGGCATCCAGTAACTCCAGAAGTCTTTTGATCTAGCCATATTCTCAGAAGTCCTGAAGTTGCTGTCTGAGGTGGGCTTCAATTAGTAAAGAACTTGAGGGACTTACCAAGCTAGGAAAATTGCGTGCATATGAAACAAGATAGAGATATCAGCTGGTGCACTTAGGCTGCCATAATCTCAACACAATGAAGTCTCTTTTCTTTTGTGGATCCTGGTGGATGAAAAACTGAAGATGAGCCAGCAGTGTGCTCTTGCAGCTTGGAAGGCCAATGGTATCCTGGGCTCCATCACAAGTGGGGTGACCAGCAGGGAGAGGGAAGTGATTGTCCCTCTCTACTCTGCCCTTGCGAGGCCCCATCTGGAGTACTGCATCCAGGTCTGGGGCTCCCAGTACAGGAAAGATGTGGAGCTGTTGGAGAGGGTCCAGAGGAGGGCCACAAAGATGAGCAGAGGGCTGGAGCACCTCCCCCACGAGGATAGACTGAGGGAGCTGGTCTTGTTAAGGCTGGAGAAGAGAAGGCTGTGGGGAGACCTCATTGCAGCTTTCCAGTATTTAAAGGGAGATTATAAACAGGAGGGAAATCAACTTTTTACATGGGTAGATAGTGATAGGACAAGGGGAATGGTTTTAAGCTAAAGGAGGGGAGATTTAGGTTGGATGTCAGGGGAAAGTTCTTCACTGAGAGAGTGGTGAGGTGCTGGAACAGGCTGCCCAGAGAGATTGTGGATGCCCCATCTGTGGAGGTGTTCAAGGCCAGGTTGGATGGGGTCCTGGGCAACCTGATCTAGTACCACATCTGGAGGTTGGTGGCCCTGCCTGTGACAGGGGTGTTGGAACGTGTTAATCCTTGGGGTCCCTTCCAACCCAGGCCATTCTATAATTCTGTGATTCTATTGCAATAATGGAATCCCTTTTTTGATGCAGCTCATGGTAACATTAAACCCACTCTTGTGCCAAAATACAGAAGGAGGAAGGGAGGTGTTATGCCAGTACGATTAGCAAAGATTTCCTGGGAAAAGAATGACCAAATTGGTACTGTTGCCTGCAGTTCAACTGCTGAAAAAATTTATTTGTTCATCATAGATATGTGTAAGAATGCAATGAACAAACACAAACATGCAAGCTGCTTTTTATGCAGTCCTGCCTGTTCCCTAGTCATTTATCTCTTACTTAAAGGATCATTACCGTTATCATTTCAAGTGTCTATATCAGACCTTTATCACCTCTGTAATCATTTACAGAAATCCAAAGGCTGAAGTAGCCTGGCTGTTAGCTACTGTGTGTGCACCTTGCTGTCACCTCCTAGCACGCTTCTTGCAGATAGGAGGAAACAGAATTTGTTTACTTTTGATCATTTCATTGGCTATTTTCCTATATCTTTGCCAATATTCGATTTGACATATTGAAACAATATTCAGAGCAACTAATATAGCAAAGTTAAAAACAAATTTTTGTCTATAGTCCTAGATTGAAATATTATTCCTAGCTTGAAGAATATGAATTGGGATGGAAAAATGCAGTCAAATTAAACAGCAACAGGAAATCACATGTATTTATGTCTAACAACTACACATTTTGGATACTATCAATGTATCACTGTGAATTTCAAAATTTTTAACTATGAGACAAACTCCTGACCATCCTAAAATTTGTTTCTCAGTACCACGCACACAAATTCTAGGTAGAAAAGTGAAAATAATTTCTGGAGCCTTTATATCTGCTGGAATTTACTAATATAGGTATTACATTACTGGTGTCTCAGAAAGTTCTACTTATTCCAGTGAGTAATCAAAATACGTAACGATTCACAGTACTATTCACAAAATGTGATTTTTCCCAGAGCTGCCAGCATCACTATCACAGATCTATCTGTGCACTGGAATATTTATTTTTCTGCTTATTTAAAATTTTTTTAGTACTTCACAAAAACACAGAAAGCAACTCATTTTTCTTTGTAGGAGATGTTGATTTCTACTAAAGGATGAAATGTAAGGAAATTGAGCACATAAAAGAAGAATTTCACAGTGTTAATACATATTTATTTCTAAAGAAACCTTGATAAATTAATGATGAATGAACTGGTGTGTTTCAGAGAGGAGTGATGATGATTTTAGATGCCTTCATTTTAAGGTGTTCCAAGTTAAGTATTTATTAGTAGGATGTTGAAAGTTTTTTTTAATTGAATGCTTATCTGAATGCCTGTAAGCATCTCTTGGGGAATTATACATGTACAGGACAAGCAACCACTCAGAAAAATAAAAGTGTTAGAGTTAGGTTCTCAAAGATATACACATTTGATAGAAGGAAAGAAGGAAGCTACCCTAATAATTGAAAGATGACCTCCACTCAGTAATCCTCTGACAAAGCAAGATAATATCATAGAACAGGTGTGAATTATACATTCATTATGTGTATCCTTATTACACTACTGACCCCTGCCACAAAAAAAGACCATTCAGCCCTGCTTAACTGAGCATTTTCAGTGTCACATACCATTCTACTCTGAAATCTATAACAAAAAATAATAATAATAAAAATCATTAAACTGTTGCAATCTACCCAAAAATGAAGATCACATATTGGAAAATAATTTCTTGGAACTGTGCTTTTTTCTAGCTGACAAAGAATCTTCTAACTTCACCTTACACAGACTTCCCTAAAATTAACAGACATCAGTGACATGAAACCATTGCAGAGTACCAAGAGTAAGATTTTTCAGTTTATATCCTAAGATACCATAGTTAATTGCTTGGACAAATGAGTCACCAAAAGCTGCATGCCCTATAGACATTCATCTCAGACTGTAAAACATTTTAATCACTGCTTAGAATGTCCTTACAGAAGCCAAATAGTTTAAACCAAATAAATGCTGCATTTCAAAATGAGCAGACAATTGGCAAAGGAGAGAAACATCCAGCTGTTGGAGGAAACCATTTTTCAAAGAACAGTCTTTCTATCACTCTCTTTCCTGAGCCTCAGGTGAGATCTATAAAATACCTTCAACGGATGAGCCTGGAAACTAAATCCCATTATTATACTGGACAGTAAAAGTTATGGACTGAATAAAGATATTGCACATTCCATTTTTCCCTGTGACACCCTGTCAGCTATCCCATAAGCCTTCACCATCCACTTCCGTGAGCTTCTTACAGAATAATAATCTTTTCACCTCTGCTTTATTAACATCCCCTTCTTTCACCAGCTGCCAACCACTCTTTCCTCTTAAATTGATTTACTGATTAACAGATGAAACTAAAGACAATTGTTTCTAACTGATAAGTAATATTGCACTTTTCACTTGGTTTCCCACTTGAAATAGTGTGTTTTACAGTCCAGTTTCCTCTTCAGCTCAGTATGTCAATCTATTAAAAACCCTTTTTTTTTCTAATTTTTATTTTTTTTATTATTATTTGTGAAGTGCAAAGACGTATGGATGGATACACAGCCCCACAGAATTTTCATGGACTGATTTAAGGATATAACTCTGCAGTTAGCTCTGTTCAGTATTACTAATACATGGGAGTTAAAGATATGACGAAGTACAATGCAGAAAGTACGGAACTATGTGATTTTCAGTGTTTTTATGTACTCAAAATCATCTCTGCAAAATTTTTAGGCATTATGCCTAACTATGCTTACATTGATTAGCTTGGTCTCAGGTGCAAATACAGAAAAATATTTGAAACAAAATGCTTCCATTTTATTTTTTTGATAGAGGACCTCTATTTGAAAGCACATACAGAAATCACTGGAAGTTGTGGATATTTGGCAACTCTGAAAAATCAAGTCCTTTATTTATTTATTGCAGTTGGAAGTCATCCTTAGAACTGATTAACTGTGTTTTGAAAGTGACATATCAGATGAGAACAAATAAAATGCCTGAATTCCCTTTATCAAAAAATAAAAATGAAAAAAAGATGTAACACCAGCTGTCTCCAAGCAAAGTCAAACACAAAGTAATAACTTTGTCTCTGCAGCACCTGTATTCAATTTCTAAGGTACATCTGTCATTTCATTTTAACAAACTCTAACAAGATCTGTTCACAGCCATCTGTATCTCTCTACCTTGCAAACAACTCAAGTTGCATCACTTTAAAAACACTGTCCAATGCAAATCAAAAAAAGTGAAACTGCAAAGTAATTGCAAAAGATTAGAGATAACATTCTGAAATTTGTTACATCTTACAAAAAAGATCTCTACCTACTATAATTAGACCTGTGAGTTCAACAGTAGGCGATTTACAGAATGTTTAGGCTACACAGAGCTTGCAAGAGGCTATCTATCTCTCTTCAGTAGCATCACTAGTGTATTACAGAATCACAAGATAGTTTGGGTTGGAAGGGACTTTAAAGACCATCCAGTTCCACTCCTCCTGCCAGAGACAGTGACACCTCTCACTGGATCAGGCTGCCCAGGGCCCCATCCAATCTGGGGTTGCCCAGGTTGCCCCATCCAACACTTCCAAAGATGGGGCATTCACAGCGTCTTTGGGAAACCTGTTCCAGTGCCTCACCACCCTCTGACTAAACAATATTTTTTATATATAGTCTGAATCCATTCTTTTCAGTTTAAAGCCATTACTTCTTGTCTTATCACTATACTCCCTAATAAGGAGTCCTCCCACATCCTTCCTATAGACCCCCTCTATATCACATTTTATTCCATCATAGCCTGTCATATGTCATATATCATATTTATAGAATCATATATCGTATTATCACAGATTTAAACTAGGAAATGGTTAGAAATTTTTGAAATTCCATGATGTTCACATGCACTTTTCTTTAGCTATTCCCCACTACAAAAGAGACAAGAAAGGTTAAATATTATCAAAAGTTTTTGCTTCCTAAGAATCCATACAAAATAAAGTGAGCAGACAGAAGAATCAGCAATGTAGCAGAATTCCCCAATCAAGGAGACTACTGTCATAGGTACCTGGCCTATAGTCTTTTACTAAGAAGTAAAGCCTAACAAAAAACACAGTTATCCAAGCATGTTTTTCTAAACATTCAAGAAAAAAATGGTCTTAAGGAATGAATATCAAAGTATAATTATTTAACTAAAACAAAAATAGATAAGGTTCTAAGTAGTACTGCATAAAGTCTCCCAGCTTTGTATAGAAAAATAGAATATCCCAAGTTGGAAGGGACCCACAAGGATCATCAAGTTCAGTCCCTGGCTCCACACAGGACCACCCCAAATTCAAGCCCTACGACTAAGAGTGTTGTCCAAACACTCAAACTCCAGCAGCTTGGTGCCCTGACCTGGGGAGCCTATCTCAGTGCACAGCCACTCCCTGGTGAAGAACCTTTTCCAAACACCCAACCTGATCCTCCCCTGACACAGCTCCATGCTGTTCCCACAAGTCCCGTCACTGTCACCAGAGAGCAGAGATCAGCGCTTCCCCTCTGCTCCCATCGTGAGGAAGCTGTAGGTCACCATGAGACCTCCCCTCAGCCTCCTCTTCTCCGGTCTCAGCAAGTCAATGGACCTCACCCATTCCTCACACGTATTGCTCTCTAGACCCCTCACCATCTTCTTAAAGTTCTTTTAATTCTGTGAAAATTGAGTATAAATAAAATTCTACTTTGATCCAAGTATTTCACACATGGTATCAAATCATATTGCCTAAAACAGCAGCAGTTTGGAAATACAATAATGTATGACACT
The DNA here is from genome assembly GCA_013396635.1 of Penelope pileata. Lineage (NCBI taxonomy): Eukaryota > Metazoa > Chordata > Aves > Galliformes > Cracidae > Penelope > Penelope pileata. The sequence continues at coordinate 161,869 of WBMW01003431.1, read as the reverse complement.
AGAAGCAGAATTTTTGATGCAGAAACTGGGACCAAGGGAAAGACAGCACATTAATTCAGTATTAAACAGAGCCAATTTAGGGGAGAGAAAGCCAAAAAAAAACAAAAACAAAAAAAACCAACAATCCAACCAACTAAATAATAATAATAGTATTAGTATTGGAGAATTTGAGTTGTAGTCTAATTATAAAAAAACACTTCTATCTAAAGATGAAAATACATATTTTAACCCAGGTAATTTTCTGTTCTTGTCCATTGCTGATCACGAATGTCAGTCAGAGCCTCAAGTCACCTACGTACAGGCACCTGTTTGTAATTGCATCTTATTTATACAATGAAGGATGTTGTAATTAAGAAGCAAGCTTTTCTACCGAGGTAAATACTGAGTTTCAGAAACCTAAGGACGGAGCGTAATAAGTATAAAGATTTCAAGTTGTTACTATAGAGTCAGCACAGAAGAACGCAGCAGACTCAAAGAAATGAAACCCACAGAGACAAGGGATTATTCAAAAAAACACCGAATCAATCAAAGCCAACAAATATGGCAAAGGCAAAAGAATCTGTCAAGAACCTAAGGCTCTGCCAGGTTAATTGGAGTGAAATAGGCAGAAATTTGAAATGATAAATAATAGGTTATAAAAGCATTCCAGCAGCAAAATGTTCAAATGTAATGAAACTACTCTTTAAAATAGCAGCACAGATTAGTGATAGGACAGCTGCATCTGGCATATCGGGCAGATTGTGAGCAAGATCCTGCAATCATAAAACCATTGAATCATTTGAGATGGAAGAGACCATTAAAGGTCACCTAGTCCAACTCCCCTGCAATGAACAGGGACATCTATAGCTAGATCAGGTTGCTCAGAGCCCTGTCCTGTTTGACTTCGAATGTGTCCAGGGGCAGGGCATCAATCACATCTCTGGGCAACCCGTTCCAGTGCTTTACCATTCTTATCATAAAAAACCTTTTTCTTATATCCAGTCTAAACTTCACAAAGCATAAAAAGAAAAGAGAGATCAGATTTAGAATTCATGGTCAGAAACTTGGCAATACTACTTGGAGTATTTTATGGTAGTAAATATTTGTGAAGTAAAAGAAGTAGACCTCTGAACCATAACAGAACAATGTCCTTATATGGTAATTTATTTTTTCACATATTATTGTGTTTTTATATTCTCTTTGGTCATAAAGACTCTAGTTGTATTTCAATGTTTAAAGTTATTTTTTGTTTGCTTGTTTGTTTGTCTTTTACTCTCTGTAACTAGAAGAGATATTCTTGATTAGTTGATGCCTTACCACTGATTGTGCTACTATAGAGACCACGCTACACCACAAGGAATGCATCAAAACCAGCATACGCACTAAGAATTATGCACTGCTGATAATCCTTAGTAAAAACAAAAAATCTTCTTTGTAAAACTTAGTATCTATGCTCTTTAGATTCAATACCTAGTAAGAAAGTCATAGCTCATTTTCCATATGTTCCCAGAGGAGATTCAAGTCTTTGCTTAAGTAATTTTACTGAGAATGCAAAAGGTAAATGCAGCAGAGAATGAAGTTGGCAGCATTCAACAACTCAGCTGGAAAACAAATAATTAGGTGTCCTTTTACTCCATTCCTTGACATGAGAAGAATCCTCATTAAGTATTCTAGATTATCAATCAACTTTTACAATAGTATCATTTCTGTAATGAATTACAGTTTCCTTCCTTTGAGGATCTTTGTGTTTCAATTTGATTGTTTCCCAGATCCCATAAACACTTGAGTTTATATTAAGCAGTTACGTGTATTGCACATGCATAAAATAGTATGCCTATTTATTTCATTATGAAAATCTTCACTAAATCTTACTTAGTCGGTGGCTGGTTTAAATAATTGATTGGAATGACAAATTTTAAAAATATATTTATTATTTTTAATGCGCAGATATGTAAGATTGATTATTTTTTTTCCTATTTTCAAATGCTCAGAGGTCATACACTTACAAATTACTTGCCATTATACCTCAGTTCAGGGTAACTTTCAGGTTTTGAAGATTCTGGGATGTTATCACTTCACTGATATAAATACTAAGCATTTCACACTGCAGCCTAACCTCGCATGTCTAGGGCTCTTTGAAATACCCTATTTTACCTGATATGCTGGCATGATGCTGGTTGACATGATGCAAGATCTATTAGAGATTCTGGGCTCACAGATAAAGGGCAAGCAGAATATCATAGACATTTCAAACAGCACAGGCAATTGTATTAGGAAAAAAAAAAAAACCAAATAGACATGAAGGATGAAATTCAACTCTCAGCTAAAGATACCTACATTTCTTTATGTGCTTTGGTTCCCACTGTTATCTGCAAGGATGAAAATTTGCCTGAACGTAAGTATATAGCAAGATTTAAAATACTCTAGGATATCCGGTCCTCTCTTCAGCTGCTACTCCATAATTTGCATAAGTGTTGTCTCATCCATCAGCCCTAGAAAAATGTTCCAGAAAGCCCACAGTGGCAAAAGTAACACTAAACATGTATGTGCAGGCAATCAAAAGGTGTACTTGGCCAAAACAGTCAGGGCATCCTTGAGAGCTAATCCCTGATCGTGGTTTGATTACCTTAACAGAGTCTACTGCCTTCTGAGATGTCAACCATGGACATTTAAATTGAGACCATTAAACAGGTTGTTAGACACCATTGTACTGACTAAATCACCATTGAGTTTGATACAAATTTAGACACTTGGCTGGCTTGTAAGCACCTGGGTAAAGTATACCAAAATTTAAGCATTTTAGTTTGAAACTGAGTTCTGTCCAAACAATAGTGTTGCCTAAACATAAATTTCTAGTTACTTTCAAGATGTCCTACAGTACGATGCATTACCTTGAACAGCACTAAGCACCTATATTTAAGCAATCAAAACCTCCTCCGAGAGTGCAAAGTAACTATTCAAGTGCCTAAACAAAAAATAGCAAGTGCAATTTGGGATGTTCTAGAATACTCAAAACATGAGGCATTACGTGATGTGATATAGCACAGCCTGCATTTTTCTGAAGTGACAGCTGGAGGTCAAAAGCAGTATCCTGTGGCATTTCAAATGGCTGACTACAAAGAAGCACTTTAATTAAACCCTCTTTTTCAGCATGATCACAGACTTTATTGTTTGGAAAAACACTCAAAATCATGCATAGCTAAATTCTTAGATGCCAAAGGTTCAAAAATAAAGACAAAAAGTCCATACAGAAGATCAACACAGAAATTACTGTTTCAGAGTGCAAGACAGAAGACAAAATTACTTTAAGAATACAAAGTCAGCTTACTAAAATGCAAGCAACAGAGCCTCAAAAAATCCCATTTATTGTAAATTTATTGATCTGCAATTAGTGATTATCCATTCTGAATGGAATGTTAAGATTTGATTGTAAATATCTATCGAGATTAAATCTACAGTTGTATGAGCTCTCTCCAAGTACAACCTCACCCATCTCTTTGCACATGCATTGTTTTCAGATGCTGTATAATGGCTTCTTTTGGAGAACATGTGTTAATTCATTTTGTTGCATGATCTGGCTGAGCTGCAGTGATACACCTACTAGGCAAGGAATCCACTCGAAGGTCTGTGAAACAATTCATAAATACTACTTTTGAACTGTCTTGAACAACTAAAGCAGTACAGATCAGCACTGACAATAGTGAATATGTTTGATAGTAACGAAAGTGAGTCTATTTTTAAAAAAAAAATAAAATTGATCACCATCTAAACCCAAATTGCAATAAAGTTTTCAATACACTCACTTCACATCATCATAACCTTTCCCTGACAGTTTTTTCCTTATCCATGCATTTTACTGGCTCACAGTATTATAACCTTCTAAGAAGTAAAAGGGTCTGCATAATGGACAGGTCTTGATTTCTTATCCCATTTCACCCCATTCTAAAGACAAATCACCCAATCAAGAATTTCAAATGTAGCAGAAGTGCTAGCTCCCTCCATTCCCAGAGGCTTCAAGAACTCTCTATTTCATGCTTCCTTGCACAACTTTATTTACACTAAAACCATTCTGCTGTGTGCTTCAGAGCACATACTTGGTCATGATCTCCCAGCAAATCTTGGCTATGTTATCTGAACACTCTGTGAAATCTTGAGTCTCTACTATAGATCGTAGTTGACATATCAGGTGAAATACAAGTGAAGTGCCTAATGGAAGTTAATGTCCCATCAAAACGAGGTCAACAGGATACAATCAAACATGTGTATATCATCAGCTCATGGTGTGCAAGCTTTTCTTTGAAAGTATTTAGATTTGAAGTAGGTGCTGTAACAGATATTTGTAGTGCCTCTAGTCATATTTTGGAAAGTCAAGTTGACATCTCAGATTCTTTCAACAATAATAATTCTAAAATCTATAGAACTTGGGGTTTCTCAGCAACATTTACATGAATAAACACAGCTACAAATATAAATCCAAATGCTACTGAAGTTGCATTTGACAAGCCTACTTGCACAGGCCTTTTTAAAAAAAATAAAACACAACACTTTTATACAGTTTGACTGTCCCTGTAAATTATCAGCTCAGACTCAAACATTTGAGATAGTACATAGAGTATCCGCATAAAAAACCTTCAGACATGCATGTGAAGAATTAGGTTTTCTTCCAGAAAGATACTTTCTAACACACAAAGCTTTAAAAAATTCAGTAAATACCGCTGCATAACTATCAATTATGCATAACATTAAAACTCCCTTCAAAGACTTTATTTAAATATGTTAAATACTTAGACACTTTTGTAATGCAAATTGGCATGAATTGAAAGACACACCGAAAAGCATTTTTACTGCATGCCATGCAAAGTTAAATGTACCTGTTTTGTACTTCTGTAGAAGTACATTTATTTCTTACTTCCATGGAACTTTTCTCACAAGAATTTAAATCACAAGATGAAAGAGAATACTTTCATATTTACATTTTTCCATGTGATGGAAGGGACCTAGCTTGGTTTCTGACTGCTTGTTCTGACTCAGTAGCAGCTACTTCACTCAAATTAAAGGGACAAAAATCCCAGCAATATAAAAAACAACAGTACAAAATGGCAATTGTATTACAAAATAATGCTAAGGCATTTTAACTGCTATCCCTACAACAGATTTTTCTAAATTGCTTAACTAAATTGAAAATGATGATGAAACTCCGACTCTTCAACTTGGTCTTTTAAGCACTGAAAAGTCATTAGATGACTGCACACTCCCATCTGTCTACAGATATATTTTTCACAGTGTGTAATTTAAGATCTCGTACAGGAACTTTCTTCTTCCTTTCACAATCAGATAACATTTTTGTAAACATGTGGCTAAAAAAAATTTCTTATGGAGATAATAGTATTTTACATTTAAAGTTCTCATAAAATATCTGTTTCTTGCTGAGATGTATTTTGTTCTAAATTAGGTGTCCATAGTTGGCAAAGACTTCTTACAAAGCCTTCTGAAAACTCATTAGGTATTTTAGTGCATTTTTTCAAATGACGTAACAGGCAGTTTCAGCAATGTCAGAAGATTTTAATATAGATCTATTACTCTTAGAAAAAAACACACATTTTACATTATTTACAATAATATTCTCACAATAACTTTGCAAAGTATTTTAAGTGAATTCACATACATTCTCTGAGTAAAGAAAAATAGCAAAAATAGCACTAGTTAAGATCAACAGATGCTCTGCTGATTGTCATAAACCTACTGACTTACCAATGACATTAAGTAATTTTTTAGTTCTTAGTTGTACAAATACCCAATATTAAAGTATCACTGCACTTTTTTAACCTAATGATTTTTTTCACAGAATTGTTGATTTAAGTTGGCAAAGACTTCTGGCCCAACCTCTGCTCCAGCAGGCACACCCAGAACAGGGTGCCCACGCTCATGTCAAGGCAGCTTCTGGAGAACTCCGAGGAGACCCCACAGCTCCTCTGGGCAGCCTGTGCCAGTGCTCCATCACCCACACAGCACAGAAGTGCTCCTGGTGTTCAGAGGGAGCCTTCTGTGCTTCAGTTTGTGCCCATTGCCTCTTGTCCTGGCACTGGGCACCACCGAAAAGAGCCTGGCTCTGTCCTCTTTGACTTCTCCCATCTAGAGTGCACCTTTCCAGACACTTAGATCTCAAAATATACTGGTGCATGGGGTTATTATTCCCCAAGTGTGGGACTTCCATTTGTTGAACTTCATGAGGTTCCTGTTTTCCTTTGTTCTTAAAATGAATTACATTGGGATAAACCTCTAGAGAAATACAACCGAAAGGTCAAAACTATTACAAAGCTTAAACTTCTTGGAGCTTAAGGCACAATGACCATTTTAAAGAGCTTAAGGGATTTGTGCTTTGTAAACTTGATATATTTGGGAGAATTCTTTTTTCAATATTAAATACAAGCATTCCTCCTAATCTTATCTGAAAGTGAGACTGTTTAAAAGTGAGACTAAGTAATAAAAAATTTGAGTCACATAACAAAAAAATAAACTAAAGCTAGCATCTGAAAAAGCATTAACCTTTGCCATTTGTATTTCATCTTAAACTTATTTTTTCTTATTTATTAATACATTAAAAAAGAACAATAAAACAAAGAAAAAGACAACAAATTTTTCTCTATAAGCCCGCATAGCATTTCTAAAGTCCATCTGTACATACTTTGCTTTCCCTGCCTCAAAATGTACTCAGTCTTCTGGTTTTCATTCCGTATGAAGCCATGCCAGCATGACGTTTTCATGCCATATAGTGCCACCTGACAGCAACAAATGAAGACTTTTGTCCAATCACACAACGGAGACAGAAGTCATACTAAAAGTCTTAAACATTTCTGTAAGATGATTTGCAGGCCAAACTGTCACACTCCTTCAAATCTTCAAGCAGTCCTCTGTGTTCTCACTTTACTATCTTGATCTAGTAGTGTCTGAAAACAATCTTATCCATATCTCTAAAAGCATTTTTTCCTTTACCTCTTGCTAGTCTGACATTTGTTAGAGATATTTTTTCTTAATTTCTTCCTCTACACTGACTCCAAAAATACTAAAATAGGAGAAATTTTTACTCAGAGTCAAAACTGTACAACAGATTGCTAACTTGATTATTGGAAGGTGGGGATTAGATGACAATTACAAATGAAATTTCTTCACTTAACAAAATCGTTATGCTGTAATATTGTATTCCACTTGATATGGCATTACAGTTCTGGCCTGGACTTTGGTTCCTTTCTTAACAGCATTTGTTTTTTCTCTTTACAGCATCGGGTTGCTGTAATTTATTTGAGCTTTATCTCCGTGTAGTTCTGCAGTGTTTCATATATAATTATAGTAGTTTTGATTTACACACATATCAAAGAATCTCAAAATAGCTGGAGTTGGCAGGGACTTCCAGGTCCATGTGGTCCAGCTCCAGCATGGTCACCCAGAGCAGGGTTCCCAGGCCCATGTCCAGGTGGCTTTTTAAAGCCAAGGAGGAGACTCTACAACCTCTTTGGGCAATCTGTGCCAGTGCTCTGTTACCCGCACAGTAAATTTTCTCTATCTCACTAATTTCAGTTATATTGTAGTGCATGCTTAAAGAGCAAGAAGATTAATTCAGATCATTTAATTCAGAGCATCTCAATTAAGATCATTTTGCCATTGGGTAAACAAAAAAATCTTAAAACACTCTCATTTCCTTAACTCTAAAAGTTATCTGGTTGTATTACAGAATCAGAGAGTAATAGCATGATTTGGGTTGGAAGGGACCTTAAAGACCATCAATCTCCCTGCCATCAGCAGGAACATCTTTCACTAAATCAGGTTGCACAAATCCCCATCCAGCCTGGCCTCCAGGGATGGGGCATCTGCAGCTTCTCTGGGCAACCTGTTTCTGTACCTCACCACCCTCTGAGTAAAGAAATTCTTTCTTGTATTCAGTTTTAATCTACCCTTTTCAGTATTCCATGTCCATTTATTAAAAAAAAAAATAAAAATCAAACAACAGCAGAAAACTATCAAAAATATTATGACAATATTGCAGGCAACTTCCACCCCAGTAAAATATGAAAATTCATTTCAATTTTACTCTTCAAGAAGTAGAAAAATGTCCTTTCCCAGTGACAAAAGAAAAAAAGAGCCAGAGTTTAAATAGGCTAGAAAAATACTTTATTCAATTTCTTCTATCAGACTCTGAAATAGTCTTCTAATTTTCTCTACGAAACTTACTTAACATACTTATTTATCATCATTTCATTGCCAGTGCATTACTTGTGAGAAAACTTTTAATTTGGCAATATTTTAAAATGCTTATATGCTGGCAATTCACTGGCAAGTTTAACAAAAATGAACAGATAATACATTAGCTGCTGCTATTCTTGGTAAGAATGTAATCCTATACACTTGCAATTTGCAGAAACTTCCCAGCTTTCAGCAGACAAAGCAAAGTCTTCTCCTGTCTGAGAAAAAAATGTCTATATAGATATTTAATGGCTGGTTAGAGGAACAGGGGTTGTGTGGAACACAAGTTATATAAAGAAAATATTAAAACAACGTCGCTAACATATTCTTCCAGAAGTTATTTGTATGCTTCAGAAATATCTCCACTTTCTTCTCAGTCATTGCTTCCCACTGTGATATAACTTGATTTTAAAACATACATAGTGTTTTTCAGAAAAAAAAAAAAGATCTTTAATTCGTGCTTGCAACTATTTTCATTAAACACTGTTACTCAGTTCATCAATATGTTGTAAAACTAACATTTCTAGAAACAGTCTCACAGATCTTCAAATGGGTTTAGGCTGGACAAAATTCTAGTGACTTCACTTAGTTATCAAGGAGTTACAGTATGCAGGAACAGTTGCCCAAATTCAGCATTATTTCAGCATGTATGGTATCCTTCCTGGCCTTCAGCTACCTCCTCAGAATAATGCATGTCTTCTGGACATCTCATGCTCGGTTCTATAACTCTCAGTCCAGGCAGACTGCTTTCTGTGAGCCAAACCAACTTTGGTGCAGAGTTAGGGCAACAAAGATGATAAAGGACCTGGAACATCTCCCTTATGAGGAAACACTGAGTGAACTGGGTCTGTTCAGCCTGGAGAAGACTGAGAGGGGATCTTATCACTGCATATAAATATCTAAAGTGCAGGAGGCAAAGGGATGGGGCTAGGCTCTTCTCAGTGGTGTGTGTTGACAGGACAAGGGGCAGCAGCCAAAAACTGCAACGTAGGAAGTACCGCACAAATGTGCATAAGAACTTCTTCACAGTGATGTTGTTGGAGCACTGGCACAGACTGCCCAGAGAGGTTGAGGAGTCTCCTTCTCTGGAGATACTAAAGATCTGTCTTGATGCCTACCTGTGTGACCTGCTGTAGGGAACCTGTTTTAGCAGGGGTGTTGGACTCCATGATCTTATAAGGGACATAAAAATCGAGATAGTTGCGCAATTGCTTAGTAATTAGTTAACAGACCAAAGATTCAAGAAGTGGAATACTGACACAGGAAGATACAAAAAGGAAAAAAAAAAAAAAACAGAAATGGAAACCCAGCAATATTGATGATGAGCTTGTTTCCCATCTGAAGGCTGAGTGGTTGCCCAGCTTTCTGGGTATCTCATTGCAGGATCATACAAATGCTTAGTCTAGCAGCTCATTGGTCCCAGCCATAAGCTGCATGTATTAGCCAGCAAATAACTGTTTTGTACTCCAAAACTGTTCTGAGTTTCATTGTGCACAATAAAATTCACCCATACAAGAAAAAGTCATGCCTGACATAGCATCTAAAGCACCCTGAGATGCCTCAAAATATTATGCCTGGCTTCCATCTGCTATGCAAGAAGGCATAGTGTTTCTCCAGTGTTTCTGAGGTTTATCTACCAGCAGATAATCTAGAGAATCTCGAATGTCCCAGATAGACAACTGAATTCTTCCCATCCTAACTTTAGTTTATCTGTATTACATGAAGAGTAAACAACTATTTAACACTTCTACTCTGAAACTCCCTGTGGAAGATCCTACTTTCTGTACTGACTACGTTGAATTATAGGGAGCATTGAGTCCTGCATTACGTCCCCAGGTTAGGTCACCAAATGCATCCCTTGGTGTCCACACCAAGCATTAGCTTCAGACAAGAAAAATCTAAATGGAGGTGCCCCCACAGGAAGTGTCTAATTTTATGTCTAATTTAAATCATCCCAACATATCTGAGACTTCTTCTAGGAACAGAAAAGCCTTGTGTTATATTGACTGAAGATTTGGGAAGATAATAAGTTTTAATTTAATTGCTCAAAACCTGTCATGAAAAACTAATGATACTGAAATAGTCCAGGATTTGTCTTGGATTATTCTGGACATCTCACATAGGATTTGGAACAGGGAGCCAGATAATTATCTAACCTTTGTTAGTTTGTTTAGATAACTATGTTCAGGCAAATGAATGAGCTTCGTGGATCTGGAGAGCTATTCAATTTAAGAATTCAAGAAATGCCAGCTTCCACTGACAATCTTTGCTAGATTGCAAGCGCTCAGTTCAAGCACTTAAACGCAGGCATTCCCTGCCATTTAAAATGCATTACTCTAATCTGTGACCTCAAAATGTCACATCAGAAGAATGTAAATCTCTAAAATGTTCAATGTCATGCTTTTCCATTGCAATTAATGCATAGATTCCTGTGATAGCAAAAAGTCTTGACCAGTGTTCTTATGAAGAAAAACTGACACAAAACCAAACATGCTCAATGTTTGTAATAGATATTGCATCACATCAGCTACTCTGGTAGAGATATTCCAGCTATCCTGGGTTTTCTCAAATGACTCTAGACAATGATGCTTACAAAGGCAATTTGTGCTTCCTTTGCCTGATAATGGAAGTTCACACAGTACTGGGTGTGGTGTTGAACAAGACGCTTTGTAACAATTAACATAGTTTCCTTTAAACAACACAATAAAATATGTTTTCTGGAACATAAAAAAACTACACTACCGTATCTTTTTGCTGTCCTAGCTGAATGCCAAACTAATGCTTTACATTCCAAGATATACTGTTTCTTGCGTGTTTTCCAGAAGATGTTGGCCTTGCATTTTGCAAATCAGCCTCTAAAAAATGTCTAGCCTACATGTTGGCTTATGGAATAGAAAACTTCTGGGTGCAGGGAGGAGTCTGGTACATTCAATCTTTGAGCTTGTAATCACAATATTAGCAATTAGAAAAAGAAGATTCCCTCTCACTCTAAAACAAAACATATAATGCTTGCTTATGAAATTAGACAATTTTGTTTTACATGCATTCTTCTGCTTGCTCTCCTACTTCCCGTAGACTTGTACACATTTCTACTGTATCTCTGCAGTAGAAACTACCTACATAAAATTAATCTTGATGACATCATGTGGAGCTAGTTAGTCAGAACATTTAAGGAGAAAAAAGCACTTTAGCCTTAAGGACTCTTAAAATGAGAATCATTTATTCTCTGTTGTTTTCCGTGAAATGGATTCTTGCTGTTACTAATGCAAAAACCTGCTGCTAAATGTTTCGACTGTACATATTTGCCAGCTGGAGGTTCAATCCTTACTATTGAGTTGCCCAGAACTGAAATAATTAATTTAGCTAAGAAAAGTATATTGTGTTGTACCTTTTGGATTTGTGACTGTAATCTGTAATCACCAGGGAGTTTATTTGAATTTGCAATAATACTGGAGTTGGTAAGTTATAATAGAAGAGCAGAAGCTCACAAGGTAGAGTTTGCAAAGCCTGGAGAAGAACTTATAACACGGATGCTATTATCACCTTACAACTGGTAGAAGTTTAAGGTGTGTTATCCAAATAAATTGAAAGCAAAGCCTGTGGAAAGAACTCTAAGCACACCGGTGTTACAAGATGTAAATCAAAGCTCAATACAGTCCAAGGAAGTGTTCCTGTTTACTTCCAAATGATTGGACTGGAGTTCTCAACAAAAGGACTACTTAAACCCAAAGAGGTCCATTATTGCCAATTCCTATGATTTTCACTGTTTATTTTTTATTAATTATTTATCTTATTATATGATATTCTATGATATTACTATATATGATATGGCATATGATATTTCAATAATGTGTTTCAATAAGAGATATAATATGTCAAGTCTACCTGATTCTTGAAAATTGTATTCAGGTAAATACTGCTAAATGTATTCGTTACTTGGTTCAAAAACTGGTTTATATTTTAAAAAGGAAGGGAAAAGAAAAGAACCATATCGTAATTACAGTTCTCCAAAAGAATGCTAGTAAGATCATTAATTTGTCATAATATTCATTATCATGTCAAACATTGTGTTTGTTTAACCTTTTTTTGTTTGATTTTTACCCCCCCCTGCCCCCCCATAGTCCAATGAGACTTTTTTAAATACCTTTCTTGCACAGGAACGGTAGAGAATGGAAGTTTTCAGATGTCTAATGGAGCCAGATGCTGATCCTTTCACAGTCGAGGAGTAAAGAACTGGAGGATACTTTAAGGCTCTAAAGCTATCAAATCTATCTGCGGAAGGCTCTGTTTCCTAAATAAAAAAACACCTTTGCTTGCAGGGATAGGTGACTGACATGGTGATATATTGATTTTATGTTAAAAAGATTTGAAATAGTCAGTTTGGATATATGATAGATTTCAGTACTGCGGATAGATGAAGAATTAAAGAGTGGAATGCCACAGGTCACTGCCCAATAAACAAAGTGAGAAAGCTGTAACGGCATAAACACTTATTCCTCTGAAAGGATGCTCCTTTTTTTTTTTTGTTATTTTATATCAGTGTTGAATTTTATAATGCTGTGTTGTTACAGTCTGGTTTTGTGGATATTTTCTACTTTTTTCAATTTCAATCCTAGTCTGTTCATATACAATTATTCAAAGATATTTAATTACTGTTTAGAGGTAAAACATACCAGATTTTAACAATTCTGTTCCCAATAGTAGCCCTAAAGCCATGTTCTTTGAATTACTAAGATCAGCAAGAAGCTATCAGAAATACTTTTAGCCAAATGCATCAGGAGCGTAGTAAAGTTATTAAATGCTACTTCATTTTAAAACAGCAAATAGAAACTGCCAAGTGTGACTGTGAAAGCCACAATAAGTGTGTAGCATAACTAAAATGAACATTTAAGAAAACAGCACCTTATTTAATTTCATTAAGTCAGAAACCATTATCAAAACCTGGCTTTTTATTGCAAAAGGAAAGAGGAGCAGGATACTACTATTTTATTACTCTTGGGTTAATCCTCTTCTGGATTCAAGAAGACAGAACAGTTCTTTAAGTAAAAGTGCAAAAGAAAATAAAAGAATTTGTCTAACTCAATATATTGTCTCCAATAGCAAGTACGCAAAAGCTGATTTCTAGAACAAACAAAGAATTTAGCAATACTTAATTGGAAGGAAATTCAGATTAAGACAAGCAGAGTCCTTGCACCATGTTGGCAGCCACACCAAGACTCATTTCCTTGATAAATATCTTATGTGAGAAGAACACAAAGTATTTGCCTTTTTCTACCCCCCCTCAAGTACAAACAAGAGCCAATTTTGAGAGTAACAGGCTTGCATCTTACCTGTCACAAATCACTTTTCACAATTAAAGATTTCTTGAATGATGCTGCTTTTAGTTATTAAAATTTTATATTAAAAACAAAGAGAAGCTAAAGTATTGATTGTTTAGGTGTTTATTCATTTTAGCCATTACTAGTATTTTGATGCTAAGTGAAGTTAGTGAATTGCATTCATTTGTCAAAATTTACATTTAAATTAAATATTCTGTTTTACACTTCATTCAGTATTAAGAAGTGCATATAATATTATTCTTGCACAAGAAAATGAAATTTTCCTGTGATGGTCTTGAAGGTTTTCCATTTAAATGCAGATTCTGACTTTTACCTTTGTGAAAAAGTATTATTTGAAATAAGGGTAGGAAAATAAATATTATCTGGAAAAAGCTCTCGGGAAGAAAAAACATCAGCTCTAATCAAGCATGAATTATCTTTCTGCCCCATTTTCCCAAGCGGATTTCTTTCTTCACATTTTTTTTTGTTGACAGGTAAAAAGTCTCAAGACATCCAAATTGTGTTTTTTGTTATTACTTTCCCTCTGCCTTATTACTATTGCTTATGGCTTTAAGCAACATACTTTCCTGACCTCTAAGGCTTGTGACTTTAAGATCATAGTTTGCTCTCTCTATATTTAAAAGTGGTATCTAATTTTCTCCTTGGTATTCTTCATAACAAAATAGGAAGCACAATCTCCCTGGCTGCTCTAGCTCTTGACCATAGTCTAGACAGCACCAGCTTTGATTCACTGTAACATCTTCATTGTGGGACTCCTTGGTATTCACATAATTATTCTGTGGACATCAGCTTAAACTATATCATTTTTCACGCTCACCAACTCAAAATATAAGTGTCCATGAACTTCTACATTGCTGTGTCTGCCACACAATGGTAAAGCAACCCATCAAACCTGACTGCTTCAGAGACAACTCACCAAAACTTTCTACTGTTTTACACTTGTTGAACAGTCAAAAAGAGGCTAATCCAAATGACTGCATCTGTGTCCCTGAGAAAGAAAGTATCTCCAGTATAGCTCATCTAGTATTATCCTAAAGCAGCACTGTAACACTCCGTTCTCTCTACTGTCATAGGAAATGACAAATCAAATTTTTTGATCAAGCAATTAGATGTAGAATAGGAAGGCTTGTGACAAGATGAGCAACAGACTCCTTAATTCTTAGGTCTCTGTGAGATAGGACATAGAGAACGGGGTTGCCTCAGGGGTAAAGTTACTAACATTTACTAAAAAATCATGAATTTTCCATTCTAGGATGTAGTTTTGTATTTTCTCTGAGTTGCACTTGTCTCTGACTGTGCTACTCACATGAAATTCATATAAGACAAAACCCTGCTTTTGCCAAACTGTTTTGTAAAATACAGTATTTAAATTTGTTTATACCATCACTGAAAATGACTGTAATTTCAGTCATATAAAAGACAAAACCATTTACAGGCCATGAATTGCTACAACATTACTTCTTATATACTACAAAAGTGAAAGGCAAATGTATTATATCACTTAATAATAAACATGTTTATGTTCACATACACATGCAAACCACTTGGGCTACACTTTGTGCTTCAAGGATGAAAGCATTCCTGCAGTAAAAAAGGAGAAAAAAAAAAAGATGGTCACAGAATTAATAAAAAATCTGCATTTTAGGCCAACCTTTCCTCTTAAGTCATACTTCTAATGAAATCTGGAAGAGCAGAAAACCTTTTACTTGATGATCTTATATCAGTAAAGCAGATAGCATCACTAGAATACATGATTGGGAAAGTTCATCTTGAGTCAGAGATTTCATGAGTGTCTGGAAAGTAAAATCTGGAAGCATGCAGCTATGTCTACAAAATTAGCCTAATGTTGATTTTCTAGTGCATTAAAAAATTTGGTGATGCAAGCTGAAATTCAAGGATACTGCAAATACTGCTACAGTATTGGCTATTTTATTGCGAATCAAAAGATTCTAAATTACATGTCTCACGTATACAGATTCCTCTATGTTCTGAGTCAAATGTAAGGAGAATGTAAATGTTTGAAGACTTGATGTATTTATTACTATAGCCCGGCTGTGATAAAAAGCCATTAAAATCTCATTGGCTGTATATTGCTATACCTAAAACACAGTGGAATCATTTTGTTCCAGCCAGTAACAGTATAATATTTCTCACATGGAGGAACATTAATGGTATTCAACATAACAGATGCCAGTAAATTAATTTGAACGTAAAAATTTGAAAAGAAATAAACACATAAAAGTATTTACTGTTTCTGCTGGCTGAAATCTGAGATAACAGATCTAACAGTGAGGTGCCCAGTACTTTAATCGTTTTAATGTTTGAAGAGCAGTTTCAGTGTTTGAAGCTATCTGATACATGCATATGCAATATGCCGCACAAAAGGAAGGAGAGCAATATTTCCATACACTGCTAATAAAATATTAAAAATGGGGAAATACAAAAGTCACAGAATTTTTTGTAGAGTAAAGTGAACATGAAATGAATAACAAAGAACTATAGGAATAGCTCCTATTATTGTGAGTTACAGCGTAGTCCTTTCTGGCTATGATCACTCTGATTCATGGTGAACTCATCTTACCTAACTTTAAATACCAGTGACATGCATCTGAGAGGATTAAATTTTCATTCCAGCAGAGAGGAAAACCACACACAAGATATATTTGTCTAACCTATTTTAAAGTAGGAAATACTCTGTGTTACTGTGAGTCCGAGTCCTTATTCCTTTCCACTAACAGTGGAGTTGACACAGTTTTCCCACATAAAGTCATCTACACTCTGACATTCCCCTTCAAAAAAGAAGGGTAAGATAGGGAGAGGTAAAAAGAGGGGGAGAGGTTCCAAAGATGCAGAATACAAGAACCAAAACTAAATAGAAAAGGCCTAGTTTCAGGAAGGTGATTAATATTTAAGTCTTATGTAAATAAGAAGGTGAATCATCAAGAATGGGAACAAGAACAATCAACACAAATATCTTAATTAACAGAAAGAGAGGCCAATGTTTAAAATGTTAATGGAAAAAAATATGGGCAGACGCGACTTTGGGACACAGTTCTTAAGTGAACAAGATGATGAAGAGATTTAGCTGCTAAAGTCAGGAAAGCTACACCCCGAAAAACTGTATTACCAAACCTGAGGAAAGCAAGAACAGAGAGGTACAAGTGTTCATAGACCACTGAAGTGAGAACAAAATCAAATAGGAAACTTACACTCTGCTTTCTATACAAGGTTTACTCTTCTTTGTCCATACACCTCTACTAGAGCTCTTCTTTCCTCCTTGTCATACAAAAAATTTCACAATTTCTCCATATAACATGCACCATAGGTGCCTGATTTTTTCTCCACATCCAGGCTGAAGTGGGAGCCTAAAACTGGTTCTATTTGTGCCCTCAGCAGCACCAAGGGAGGGTTACCATTTCTCTCCACTGCCTAGGCTTCTCCTCAGTACGTGGATTTGTCACAATAATGCAAAAAGCCTGCTGTTTATATTTGACCTGGCATCGACCATGATGCCTTTAGTCCCTTCTGTAAAGCTATTTCTCAGGTAATTGCTTTCCAGCCTGCATATTGGCTGCCAGCTGTAGGAGCAGAGTGTTTGCTTTCTCTTCATTGAGCTTCACGAGGCTCCTATTGAGGCTCCTGTCCTCAAGCATATCCAGATTTCCCTCAATAAGCCTCTGGACTGAGGTTCAGCTGTTCCTCGCATCGGCCATTTTCCCTAATTTTGTGCCTTGTAAAGGGCATGTCCTGTGTCACCACGAAGGTCTCAGATAATGTTGCTGGACAATAAGGGTCCCAGCATAGCCCCCTAGCATGCTGAGTACCCTCTCTTTGGCAGCTGCCTGCTGGGCATCAAGCCACCCATCACTGTCCTTTGAGCCTAACAGCCCAGACTGTTTTCTACCCACATAACAGTCAAATGAGGCTGCCCAGGTCTCATCAGCTATCAAAGGAGAACACTGTTGGAGACAGCATCAAAAGCCTTACCAAAGTCAAGGTATATTACTTCCACAGCTCTTCTCTCATCCACATAGCCAGTCATATTCTTGGAAAGGCAATCAGGTTGTTCAAGCATGATTTGTCCTTGAATGCCTGCCGTGAACACTCTTAGCGCCTGAAAGCAGCTGTCCTCACAGTCTTTTAATTTTAACACCTGCAAACTGACAATCTCAGTCTTGCAAGGCTGTTGAACTCCAAACTGATGTTTAAGTGACACAGCCAGCACCTGCTGCACTTCAGGACATCATAGAAATTTTATTTTCAGAGCAGTTTTTCTAGGGATGTGGCAATAGATGTTGCAAGATCATACCTGCAAGTTAACAAGCAATAATAGAAATATTAAATTCCTAAGTACCTCCACAGCTCTCTCTTTGGGGAAGGCTTTTACTTCCAGAATCAAACCTTAGCATGAAAATGAATTAACTTGAAAATACTGAGTATTAAACAGAGAAAGTGTTTTCAAAGTTATTCAGGTGTCCTAAACAGTAATTATGAAATATCTGATTAAAACCAGTCTTTACTGCAAAATTTTTTTTATGTGAATAAATGACAACATCTATTCATATTTACAAAGGTAATAGAGGTATACACTATACACATTTTAGAAACATTTCCAGATCACATAAAGTGTATATTAACAGTAATTACTGATAGTATTTTGTCAATACTATCATTCCTAATAATATATTTAGTATGCAGCATTTCCAAATACCAGGTTTCATTCTTTCCATTTGAAATAGCATGCTTTGAAATTGTGGCAGGGCTATCTTATTAAGCATGCACTTTTTTCTTCCAAAGGCAAAGACAAACAGATCACTTACTGAACAGTAAAGGTCAAAGCATAAATCAATCATTTCACTAAAAAGCTATCTTCAAGCAATAGTTGTATAAAGAATATAAGAACATTTAACTCTATTCTCCGCAGATATATTTCGAGACAAAAGCCTGAAGATGACATCCTGATTTGCATCAGTCCTCTGAGAACAGATCTATAAGATGCTGGCTCTCTCAGAGTGCAGTGATGTACAGGAAGGTGCTCGGCTAATTACACGTACACTTAAATGTACATTCCTTCCACTAAGAGCATAGCGTATCTGTAGTATTTGCAAATAAATTTCCTATCATCTTGTCGTCAGTTAACTACATAGAATACAGGTCTCTTTACAACTTTCTGTTGCTCGTATTTTTTCTTCATAAGTATTTCTAACCATAGGACCTTTTTGTCCTGAGGACATGCAATGGTTACTATAACCTTTTCTATTATCTTTTAACCATTTTTTTTATTTATTTATTGGGGGGGGGGGGGGGGGGGAGAGTGTTGAGGTGGTTATTTACTTCTTAGTTTTGTTTTATGTGGGTATGCTTACATTTTATTTATGTAGTCAGAGCTTTTTATATCCAGTAAACACTGATTGAAATAGTCAATTCTATCAGAGATTATACTTATCATTCAAATACCACTGCTTAGCAATTGCTGTCACTTTCAGCATCTGTGATATCAGAATGTTTTTCTGGAGGACAAATAAGATAGCATAACCAGAGAGGAGGGATAAAGAGCAAAAGCAAGAACCTGCCATAAAATGAATTTGCACTTTACTAAGTGCATGTGTTGTTAAGAGATACCTTTATTCCTCTTCTGAAACAGATGAGTTGCTCTTTGAAATCATGCACATGCCAGAAGAAAGCAGCATACCATCTGTAGCCAGCCTAAAAGGCAGCGTCTTTAGGCATAAGACATAGCCTTAAGAGGAAGAATATGTAGGTATCATTGAGCTTAACAGTTTTTCACTGCTAGGTATGATATGAGGATAACTTTTTTTAAACTACAGTCTGCTTTGGAATAAGGCAAATACAGAATCTTCAGCAACTGAAGCATTCTATTAGGGAAATTATATTCTAAGTTCTTGCCTACACAGTCTACAGTCAGGAGGTTCTAGTTAGCAGCTAAGAAGTGCTACAAGGTATTCTGAAGTTCAATATTAATGATTTATATTTAGCTCAATACAGAATGGTGCACTGGAGATAATTTACTAGCTGAAAGTGAAATCCAGCCAGGTCTAGCAAAATAACAAATGTATTTATTGTTTACTTTGAGAAAAATTGAAGAAATCAAGGATGAGCAGTTATCTAATGTTTTAAAGATATACTACACAGTGCAGCACTCAGTGAGACAGAAAAAATAGAGCGGCCAATTCAGTACTCACAGAAATGGCTTTATTGCCAGCCAGCCTTAAGTGATTTTGTGAATGTTGAATCTGAGACGACCACAAGTCTGGTGCAATTTGGTAACAGATCCAAAGACAAAGGTAGGCTTTGTTTGATAAATAAATGGGGTTCAATGATCCACTTTAGCTGTGGAAAACTGGCATGAAGCTGCACAGCAGAAATCTGATACAATGAGAGCACTGTTGTTTTGGCAGATCAATGATGAGAGGAGGTTATGGCAGAATTTCAGCATTCTAATTAGTTATGTTAGTGTATCTGAAAGAGCTTGTGTCAGATAAAGAAAGTGTGTTCTTCTCAAATGAATCATTTATTAATCACCTGGAAGGAGGAGCAAACAGCCCATTAATTAAATTTGTAGCTGATTCCAAAATGGGAGGTGCTGCAATCACTAATAGAGAGGTAAGACAACAAGGCAGTAGTGACTGAAAATAAAAATTGGTGTTGAGTAGTGAACTAGGTTCTATCTGGAAAAAGATAAGAGAACACATTTAAGATAAATAGGAAAAAAAATTCAAAAGGAGTATCTGAGGAAAATGACCTGAAGGTGATAAATGTAATGTGAATACTGCAACACCGTATTGCAGCAAGTAGAAAAATCAATTTTGTAAGGTAAAAGACCGACACTGTAAAACAGAAGACCTTTTGATAGCAGCATGATACATTCTCTGCATGTTGGGTACAGGTCTGGACACTTTTAAACTAAAAACCTGAAGAAAAAGATTTACAAAAAAGTAACAAAAAGAAACTGTAAGAGAAAATTTAACTTGCAAGATAAAATTAAAAGAATTGTTGCTAATAGAAAAAGCTTGGATGAGTCAAAATCAAGGAAAAACTGCGACTTTCTCTAAAAACTTTATAGCATTAATGTTGAGAAAGGTAAGGATATAAGACAATGCATGTGAGAAGCAGCTCTTGTTCCATTCATAATTCTGTTGCGACCAAACTGAGTGGCCCCCAAAACTTCAAATTGCCCTTATGTGCCTCAGTTTGTTCATCACCTTTATAGATGAATATTTACTTAGTTGAGAAAAATTGCAAAATTTCAGTGAAACCAAAATTGGTTATTACAATTGTTTAAGAGAAAATATAAACAGTAAAATTAGGATACTTGGAGTGAAAAAAGGTCTGAGACTTTCACAAAGAAAAACTTTCAAAATCTGGATAGGTGAAACTGCTTGAAAGAATGGATGAGCAAACTTCTTGTTCGAAGGCTTAGGGCTATGTAATTTACATTCTCATTTAACTTCTATGATTTCCATCCCTATGGTTCTAGAACAACAATCCTTTGTATATTTATCCTCCTGTGAATATTATGTATGATGTCCCTCTCTGAGGCTAGAGAGAACTATACTTTTTAGTAGTCAATGGTCCAGGGGAAAATATTCTGATTATTCTCATTTGTCTACTGATTTTTAGTCAAGTTTTCAGCCTTTCATATCTTACATAAGAAGAGATGTCAACATTTACAGAGAAGTCTGACAGTCCATGAGCATGTTTTATGTTAAACAGTTAAATATGATAGGCTGACAACATCATCATAAAAAAAAGTTTTGTATCTTTGTCACTAATTTCAGAATCGTTCTTTCACAAGGAACGTGGCCTTAGAACTTCACTATATGACTCCAAAGGAACTTAAGCTATTTTTAAATCATTCCTCAAATTCCCTCTCAAATGGCATTGAACATTTCTTTTTTGGTAGCAAAACCAGATTATTTCATTTCTCCTAGTCATACAAACAAGGTTTGTTATTGCAAACTTTGAGCTGCCCATGGTTACTCAAAAATTAGGTTGACAAAGAAAGAAATGTGATTGCTATTTGGAAGATAACTTTTCTCCAAGAAGGAACGGCACAGTAACATATAGATGGTAAAGATTCAGGGAAAGAAAAGCTGTCATTATTTATGAACAAATAACACTATAATCTTACCAAAAATTGTGGGCTGTTTCCATTGTAAAGCACAGTACTTCTCGGTGAAACTTAGATCTGTTTCCTGAAGAGACTTCAGGTCAATGCCCAGCTCTATATGAATGTGATACTCCATTAACTCACACATGTTTTGCAAACAAAAGCTGAGAAGAAGCCTTTTAGCTGGTGCAATACTAGCCACACTTGTTCATAGATGGTCTATTAGTGAATTTGATAGTGTGCAGACTTGCTGTGTAGTCTAATAAAGTCTTTTTAACAGGCTAAGTGGCAAGGCATTGGCAGGAGCCAAGTCTGGTCCTTTTCTAAGGAGTTTGAAATTTACATTGGTACTTTGTTTTTACACTGTCGCTGAATATAAGAAAATATTCAAGCAATGTATTTTCAAGGTATTTCTTTCCAAAACTTCAGATCTCCTGATTTTGCCACTGTCTTGACAGTATTTTGTCCTTATGCCCAAGAGTTACTTGCCACACACATTTCCAGACTGATGAATTTTCACATCTCTTGCTCTCTCTGTTCTGGCTGGGATAATTTTCTTCATAGTGGCAAGTATGGTGTTGTGTTTTGAATTTACAATGCAAATAATGTTGATCATACACCAATGTTTTAGTTGTTGCTGAGCAGTGCTTACACAGAGCCAAGGACATTTCAGCTTCTCATGCTGCTCTGCCAATGAGGAGCTGGAGGTGCACAAGGAGCTGGGAGGGGACAGAACCAGAACAGCTGACCAATATAGGCCAAAGGGATATCTCACACCATATAACATCATATTGAACTAGAAAATGAGGGGAAGGTGGCTGGTAGGGGGAGTGAAGAGGCAGGAAGCCATTGCTTGGGGACTTTGGTGAGCAGCTGCATTGACACCACTTGCCTGGCATATTCTATTATTGTTGTTGTAGTTATTTTATCTTCTTGTTCCATCCTATAATTTATTCTTTTTTTTTAATCTCCATGAGTTTTACTTTTTTTTCTAACCCTTTTCCCCATGCCACTGCAGGGGAATGAGTGAATGGTGATGTGGTGCTATTAGTTGCCCGCTGGGTTAAACCATAATACTCGTTTTCTGTTATCAAAATAAACTACAGCCCTTTTCACTGATTTAACAAGCTGAAACAGTTTAACTGGTTTAAAATTAGCTGGTGGTATGCATGACCATCACAGTAAGGTGACCTTGATCCTGAACTTTAACATATAATATTCAAGAACTTTAACCATTCTAGAGTTTAACCATAACCAACCTAAGCATGTTCATAGTATTAAAGAAGGGAATTTCAAGTGAGACGGTTCTAGTGGGAAGGATATATAAGGATGTAGTAACAAAAGAAGATTTAAGAAAGAAACATCTCACACCTAAGAACATTGAAGGGCTGCATTCAAGGAAAACTACGGTCTCTCATTCAAACAAGAGTATTCAGGCAGTATCTTTTAAATCTTTGTAAGCAGAAGTCACTTAAATTTCTCCTTTTTTTATTGGCAATGAACTCTTTTAGAAGACTTTTAATATTTTGACCTTTACAAATGTACTTATAAACAACGTCACCTTGTTTTGTGCTCTTATCTGTGCACCCTATAACCAGGAGAAAAATCATCTTGTTATCAATATGTGTAGAGGGAAATACCACCTAAAAACATCTTCTTATGGAAAAAATAAGCAAGTAGAAATATATTTTCTCTAACAAAATATATATATAGGTAACAAACCAGAAATAACACATGGTTGCAATGTTAACTTTTACTTTCATATGGGCATAAGCATCACTGCACAAACTCATAAGTTATATTACCACCTGAGTCTGTTTGAGAACTACCAGTAGGGAATTCAGGAATACCTTCTTTTGCACACAAATCTTCCCCATAAATGCTCACTGAACCTGTGTTTTTCTCCCTCATGCAACATTTTATTCCAGAGATTATACATAAAGCCTCTTGTATCACTGCTAGTTCTAACTTAAATATGGATCATAGCTTTTTCAGGTATGCTTAATGTAGTAAGAATAAATAAAATATGGAGTATTGATGACAGCATTGCCAAACTAGATAATAACACATTTCCTATTTAGGCAATTTAGAAAAAACATTCCTCATTAGCCTATTTGGACAGCTATTACTAGCATCACACAGCTCTCCATTTCTTCTCTATCTCCCAACTGTTCTTACCCCACTGTGACGCTTCAGAGATGGCATTTAAGCTTCACGTTGACACAGAAAAATGCCATGTGAGGTACAGGGTGCACATCACAGCTAGGGAACAGTTAAAAAGGTTGTTTGATTTAGCAGCATCTTGTCTCTGTGTGAAATGTCACAATTCCTGTTGACTGCATTATTAGGAGAGTTAAAGATACAAACTCCAAGAATGGTCAGATTTTGTATTAACAGTAATTTCCTGAGAGTATTTAAGACTTGCTTATAAAATTGAAAGAAGTGAACATTAGAAACCTGTAAAAATTAAAAAAGGAGGTCTAATAGTGCTGATACATTCCACAAATTCACAGCATCTAATTGTGCAATAAACACGAGAATCTTAAAAGTTTAGAAAAATGCTTTCGTTTTTAAATGCAGATGTTTGGCTTTTCACTATAAAATAACCTTTAGCATTCATTTTAAATCTTTTAAAATACCTTAATTTACTGAAATTCAGAACTAAATCTGTACAGCATTTCGTTGACATGACATACATTTTTCAACCTCAAGTCTTACTTCTTGCTTTGTGGAGTTATTGAAACAAAGTGTTTTCTTAAAGCAGTTATTTCCAGTTTTTGAAAATCAACAAACCAAAATAGTCATTATTTGTTTAGTTGTTATAGTTACTTGCTCTGAGAATGCAGTAAATTCAGTCTGCATTCATTCACAGATATCAATTTCTTATTCATTGAAAACATGTTGTGTTTTTCCCTTCTTGACACTTTTCACATGCTTCAGAAGCTAGTTCACAGTGAGTTGAGATGTCTTTGTCTTCCAGCAATCAGTCCACGGTACTACCGAACATTGATACAGGTTTATATAGCGATTTATAAATTGACACCTTCCTTAAACTGCTCACCCCTACTGAACGTACTTCAGCATAGGAAGAAGGAAAAATTACCTAAAAACAGAATTTTCTCAGCATGGTTTTAGTACTGTGTAGTCAAGTTGCTCTTATCTGAGTAAAAATTAAATCATGTACACTGCACGCACTCACTGAAGTTAGTACTCAACGACTATTTCCTGTTGCCTCTTTAGGCCATGATCTTGCTGAGATTTTTTGACTGAAAACAGTCTACATTACTGAAATGAGCTGTTTTCACCTCCTTCTTGCTTCACATATGTCTAATGTTTCGACTGCGAGTGTAGATCTTCAAGTGATAGGATAGCCTTTTAGCTGTGTGGTGTTCCCAACTCAGATATAGGGAATGGCTTTTTGGTGCTTTCATGATACCACAGAAAAGTATCAATTAACAGTAAACAAGTTTCATTTAAGAATGTTAAATTAATAACCTACCACACAGTAAATAAGACATGGTTCAGGCTTGTTGTTCACTTCAGAATTCTTGGTATATCTTCAGAGCGCATTTCAAGTAGCATAGGTGTTCATCATCTCTCCACTAATAAGACAAAAGCTGCATCAATTTACCCACTTAAGATTGCTCCAGTAAGATGTATGCTGTCCTTTGTATAATAACAATTCACAGCATGGCTTTGGCAGTTTTGGCTCTGCCTCTCTCTCTCCACCCATTTTCCAGCTAATTTCCTTCTGGTCTATGCATTACCCTCATATATATCGCTGTTAATAATAGGTGACTGACCTGCACATTGCTGCAACATTCAACTGATATATCATTTGGAATGCATACAGCGCACAGGTCATAAGTAGAAGAAAATGAAAGAATTTATTTCTTCTAAAACTTGTAAATAAATCTACACGCACCAGAGTAAACTGATTCATATGTAATAAACACATTAAGCATATCAAGTCAAAGCATTTCAGCATAGTTTGGAAAACATGGGAAAGTGGGAAATACAGATTTCATAATTAGGTATCTCTAAAAATCTCATAGGTTTGATTTATAGACACAATTTTCATAGTTCTTGTTAAGTATAACATAAGTGGACCTTAGCATATCTATTTTTAAACTATCTCTAAAAATATTCTTATGGCACCATAGAAACATTGTTCCTTTCTCTCCCTAAAGTGACTATCTTAATAGTAAGTGACATTCCTATTCTCAGAAGAAGTGCCATTTCTACATTTTCTTCTAGTAAACCACAGAGCAGAAGTGAAAAGTAGAAGTAAAAATATGAAAATTTTAATTTCAAATAAAATTCAGAAATTTATAGTCTGTTTTAGATAAGCAGAGATCTATAGATGAATTCAGTTAATCATTTTTCAAATATTTCAGAATCTATTTCGTGATACGTTATTTTAAAGTTTGCTTTTAATATACCATTTCTTCGAACACACAGGTGAAACAATTAACAAGAGAAGAGCAGCAAAAGGACAACAATGCCTGTGTATTACAGTCAAGAGATTCATTTCAAAAATAGTATTTCTGCATTTAGTAAGGATTGAAGATAACAAATCATAAGGCTACAATTTCTATAATCCCGGGTGCTGATACTATGCATGAATACCTTTTGTTTAGAAGCTTAGTGGTTATTTACAGTCCTATTTTTGATTTCTTGCTGAATGGTTTTGCCTTTGTTGTATGTCCAGCAAGCACCTACTGTCTAAGTAAGAATCAGAGATGGGTAATAGAGACTCTGATGGCTGATTGTCTGAATATTGTTGTCTGACATCAGCATTGTGGACTTGAGGCAGAGTTCTTTATTCTTGTGCATTAGTAATTTTACTTATGGGCTAGCATTTTAAGGCTTGGAAACTAAGTAAAGAAAACAATTTCCGTCATAAAAGGTTAGAAGCACACTGTATTTCCAACCTCATCTCCTTCTATGACTGGGTGACCAGACTGGTTGATGCGGGAAAGGCTGTTGATGTAGTCTACCTAGACTTCAGCAAAGCCTTTGACACGGTCTCCCACAGTATTCTCCTGGGGAAACTGGCAGCCCATGGTCTGGACAGGTACACTCTTCTCTGGGTAGAGAACTGGTTAGAGGGCCGTGCCCAGTGGGTAGTGGTTAATGGAGTCAAGTCCAGCTGGTGTTCCGTTACGAGTGGTGTCCCCCAGGGGTCGGTACTGGGGCCCATCTTGTTTAATATCTTTATTGATGACCTAGACGAGGGGATTGAGTGTACCCTCAGTAAGTTTGCAGATGACACCAAGTTGGGAGGATGTGTCGATCTGCCTGAGGGTAGGGAGGCCCTTCAGAGGGATCTGGACAGGCTGGATAGCTGGGCTGAGGTCAATGGGATGAGGTTCAATAAGGCCAAGTGTCGGGTCCTGCACTTTGGCCACAATAACCCCATGCAACGCTATAGGCTTGGGGCAGATTGGCTTGAAGACTGTGTAGAGGAAAAGGACCTGGGGGTGTTGGTTGATGCTCGGCTGAACATGAGCCGACAGTGTGCCCAGGTGGCCAGGAAGGCCAATGGCATCCTGGCCTGTATTAGAAATAGTGTAACCAGCAGGAGCAGGGAGGTGATCATCCCCCTGTACTCAGCTCTGGTGCGGCCGCACCTCGAGTACTGTGTTCAGTTTTGGGCCCCTCACTACAAGAAAGACATTGAGGCCCTGGAACGTGTTCAGAGAAGGGCAACAAAACTGGTGAGGGGTCTAGAGCACAAGTCTTATGAGACTTATGCTTATGAGACTTATAACTTATGAGAGCGGCTGAGGGAGCTGGGATTGTTTAGTCTGGAGAAGAGGAGGCTCAGGGGAGACCTCATCGCACTCTACAACTTCCTGAAGGGAGGTTGTGGTGAGGAGGGGGTCGGCCTCTTCTCCCAGATAACTAATGACAGGACGAGAGGCAATGGCCACAAGTTGCACCAGGGTAAATTTAGACTGGATATAAGGAAAAGCTTTTTCTCTGAAAGAGTGGTCAGGCATTGGAATGGCCTGCCTAGGGAGGTGGTGGAGTCACCGTCCCTGGCGCTGTTCAAGAAGCGTCTAGACGAAGTGCTAAGGGATATGATTTAGTAGCTTAGTGGGTAGGGATGGTGATAGGAGGACGGTTGGCCTAGATGATCTTGTAGGTCCTTTCCAACCTAGTGTTTCTATGATTGTATGATTCTATGATTCTATGTATTCAAAGCTTAAGTGTAGATTAAATGACATTTGAATTTAACAAGAAAGTGTTTTTTCAGCCAGTAAAAGACAATAGCTCACCACCATAGTGCTTACTTGCCTCAATATCTTTAATGTCTCTTTCCCCACAAAATGCAACAGAAAATAGGTAGAGTATGACCTCAGTAAAAGACATAAGCACAGAGAGCCTCAAAAGTGTTTTAGATGTTTTACTCTTATATTTCAGTCATCAGAATAGAATCTGAACAATTGTTTACCTCCATTGTATGGGTATCTATGCATGAATTAAATGCCCTTTCTGATCAATACAGAGAAATGAGCAGCTCATGGAGAGATTTTTCTGACTTATTTAAGGTGTAAACTGTAGATAAGCATGACTTGCACCTATCATCCCCTGTTGACTACAGGAATATCTGACACTGTGGGCATCTAATACTCAATAAATCAGATTCTGCTCTCTGTTTAATAGAGAATGAGAAACACATTACAAAGTGACACTGAAATTATGTAACATAAAGAAAACAAAACAAAAACACTTTGTCTGGAACTAAACATCATTTTGTCCAGAACTAAAAAAAAACCCAATCAACAACAACAAAAACCTAGAAAAAATTAAAACCAGATTTGGAAAACAAAACAAAACAAAAAAAAAACAAACGTGATATCACAGCATTCATATGGTGGAATTCTACTGCAGACATTGCAGCACAGGAATAATATGGGTAGGTGTATACAGTTTATACAGTATGATGTAACTATTTGATGTTTCCACACTTCTTAGAAGCCTCCTGAATTCCTAACAGCTACGGGGAAAAAAGGCAGGCTTTTTTATTCTCTATTTCTGAAAACCAGAGAAACAAAACAAGAATCTTCCCATGAAAATCATGCCCTTTCAATGCAAGCAAAGCAGGAAAAAAAGGTCCTGCTGAAAGTCCATGCTTTACCTTCAGAGCATGACAGCAACAGTGTGCAGATGGAGTCCTGTGCTGTTGCCCTCACTCTTTCCTGCAGAAGACCGTGGTCATCACTAAAGCTCCAGGCATGAGGTAGGATCAAGCTGGGCTGGCAGCCTTAGCAGGAAAGGTGGGACGAAAGACAGAGGCCAAAAGACTTGTGTTGGCCTTGCAGCTGAATCTCAATATATTCTGACTTCAAGGATCTCCCTTATTTTGCTTGGTTATTTTCCCTTTTTTGGTCAACTTTAATCTGGGTAGTTACATCTTACTACAAGAGTTCATCTCATTTAAGTGTTGGAAGGCCAATTCATAAAACACATTTTTGTCACCTCCTATATCAAGGAAAGGTTCATGAAAACCATTTTTTTCCCAGTTCTTCCATAAATTATGCAAGAAGGGAAAGGTGATTACATGGTTTCTGTGATGCTAGCTATTCTTGCAGATATTGTTTTGGGAGGTTACTTCCAAAAATTTCTTTTTTGCTATGTAATTTACACTGCAACTGTTAGTAATGACTAAGAAACATAAGTAGCACTAATGAGTATGTATCACTGTTTCCCCTGGACTGCAAAACAAAACAAAACAAAGCATGGGAAATCATAACCCTATGAGATTGATCAATGCAGCTGCAGATTCATTCTTACACTATTCAGGTTACTTTCCTTCAGTGGCATCATGCCTCACACATTCTACTGAAGGCTATCCGTAACCATCCGAGTTCATGACAGCTATTCTTACAAATTCTTTCATTTTTAACACCATTGCCAAGATTCCTATCCTTTTTAAATGAGAATGAAAATACAGTGTCTCTTTTATCAGAGTCAGATCAATTCAGCTTAAATAATTCTATTTTCTATAATTTTCCTATAGTTATTCAAAGGATTAGGGAGAAAATGTCACTGAGCACATACTTGTCTCCTCATTAAAATTCCTGTCAAAACCTTCCGGTAGGGCTGGTTTGGGCTGCTGATGGAGCAATTTTTAGAAGAATTGGCTTGTCTGTGAAACAGCTGCTCAGCAATGTCACTATGCAAGGCAATTGGTGATAATAAGATGATGCTATTATAACTACATTGGGAGCATAATATATTTTAAGCTGCTTTGAGGTATGCGGTAGGGGTCTGGGAATTAGAGCATGATTGCTTGTCTATTGCTGGGAACAGGGAACAGCTGATCATTTCACATCTGCTTATTTAGACTAGTCTTACCCAAAGACTTAAGTTAGAAGAAAAATCTGCTGGTATTCCCCACTTCCTGTGTATTTCCTGTCTGTCTGAAGGACTTTTTTTCTTCTTCCTAGAGTTTGGAATGGTTTATGTCTCCCATTGCTGAAACAAAACTACATTCTCTGCTAGCAAAATTGAACACCTACTATTTTAAAGGAATTTTTCTCATTTCAAGGCTTTCTTAGGAAAGATTCTCAGGAGAAGATTTGCTTGACTTTCATGCACCCAGTAGTGAAATTCCAGGTACTGAATGTTTGGAAATGACTATGCAGTACAGCACTACCATGGTGAATACACAGATGTGGGCAATACAGATTGTCCCCAGACACAGGTATGTACACAACTGTACATATAGCTCAGCCAAGAAAAATTTGGCAGCTGGTGTTATCTTGTGTAGTGACTTATGGTAATTCACACTGATCATCTAGGATATAGAAACAAAATGAAAAATACTATTGTCATGCCTTTGTCTCAGAGATCTCCAAATCACACATACTGTAGGGAATAAAACATTGAAAAAAATGGATCTAGAAGAATGGAGCAGTTGAAAAGTCCCACCACAGTAACATTCCCTTAGGAACGCTGATAAACAAGTAAGAAGCGAACAAGATCATACAGGCCTTTAGAATGCAAGAACTGCCATATAAAATGAAAAGCAAGTAAGTCATTCCAAAATATATAAGTTTCTAAAGTTCACTGTTAAGAAACTAATTTTCAGCTTTTCTTCTGTATTTCTTGTGTATTCCAGATGTTAGCTATTAGCCAGATTTGGAAAGTACTGCCCTTCAGGTAAAATTAAATAAAAAATTGACCTAGAAAGGATGTAGGAACATGGCCAGAAGACTGAGAGAGGTGAACCTTCCCTTTTATTCATCACTAGTGAGGTCACATTTGGAGTACTGGGTACAGTTCTGGGCTCCAAGTGCAAGAGAGATATGGACATATGGGTGTAAATCCAGCAAGGGTCAGTAAGGTTGTTAAGGACCTGCACTATCTCACGTATGAGGAGAGGCTGAGCACTGGACTGTTCAGCCTGCAAAAGAGAAGACTCAGGAGGATCTTATTAATGTGTATATATCACTGGTAAGGGGAATAAAGAAGATGGAGCTCAGGAGTGTCCAGTGAAAGGACAAGAAACAGTGGGCAAACATTTTAAAATAGAATTAAAATATTGTTAAAAAATATCAATTTGGACACATATTTTCATTGTGAGGGTTACCAGGCACTGACGCAGGTTGTCAGAGAGATTGTGGAGGCTCTACCCTTGGAGATACTCAAAATCCATCTAGACACAATCCTGAGCAATTTGCAGTAGCTGACCCTGGAGCACACTGATTAGGCCATCCCCAGAGACGTCTTCATGTCTCAACCATGCTGTGATTCTGTGTAAGATTATGTGACCGGCCTGAGGCTAAAGAGGCAATCTTTAAGTTGCAGCAGAATGAGTTTTCTTGATGAAAATTAGATCACGAATAGTAATCAAGGGCAAAACCCTGAATGCAAAAAACAGACCTCAAATTAGCTCTCAAAAAGGAAATCAGAAAATCATCTCATCTGTGCTTAAATATATGAATGGGGAACAGAAAATAAATGATAGAGAACCCAAAAGGCTGCAAGATAAGAGAGGCAAGGCATACAAAGGTCAGATCATGATTCAACATAGAATTCATATACCTCTAGAAAGTCTTATGTTGTGAAAATTAATATTATCATAAAACATGCCTAGTACAGCAGAAAGAAGTTGCTAAAATCAATGGGAACTTTCACATCACTACTAAGAGTTTACAAAATAACATAAATGTCTGCACAA
Organism: Penelope pileata; assembly: GCA_013396635.1. NCBI lineage: Eukaryota > Metazoa > Chordata > Aves > Galliformes > Cracidae > Penelope > Penelope pileata. The sequence goes on along the minus strand of WBMW01003431.1, from coordinate 129,987 downwards.
ACATAAAGGCTAGCAGTAACACTTGTTCAGCATAACCCCTCAAGGAATCAACCGTAATATATCTTCTATCTCAGGAAAGCTGGGGAGGGACTTTTTACAGGAACAGATAGTGACAGGACAAGGGGTAATGGCTACAGACTGAAAGAGGGTAGCTTTATACTAGATATAAGGAGGAAATTCTTCACTGTGAGGGTGGTGAGACACTGGAACGGGTTGCCCAGAGAAGTTATGGATGCCCCCTCCCTGGAAGTATTCAAAGCCAGGCTGGATGGGGCTTTGGGCAACCTGGTCTAGTGGGAGGGGTCCTTGCCCATGGCAGGGGGGTTGGAACAAGATTAACTCTAAGGTCCCTTCCCACCTGAACCATTCTATGATTCTATGATCTCAACATTTCTTAAATGCTCATATATTCTGGTCCTGCTTAAATTTGCTACTCTTGATAAAACAGGTCTTATGCAAAATTTGCGTGCAATGATTACAATTGCCTATTTTTTTTATTATTTGTGGTATACTAGTGTCAAATGGCAGATTCATGCATCTAAACTTCCTTGCGCAATCAAAATACCAAATCAAAACAAAATAGAAGGAGATGGTCTTGAAGAATTAAAGCATAGAAATGATCTATCAATCCAATATTTGCTTTACACAAAAAAGTGTCATAAAATTTTAAACTGAAAAAAAGTTTAGCTGTTTTTATATAACCTATTAGATAAATACATTTTTCCATGAATGTATTTGCCCTTCTAGAAAGACTAAGCAGTTTTGCCATATAACAAGCCGTGTCCCCCAGGGGTCTGTCTTGGGACCAGTGCTCTTTAACATCTTTATCAACGATATCAATGATGGAATTGAGTGCACCCTCAGCGAGTTTGCTCATGACACCTAGCTTAGTGGTGCAGTTGAAACAATAGAAGGAAGGGATGCCATCTAGAGGGACCTTAATAAACTTGAAAGGTGGGCCCATGTGAACCTGAGGTTCAACACATCAAAGTGCAAGGTTTTGCACTTGTGTCAGAGTAATCCCGGCTATATATACAGACTGAGAGAAGAACTCCTTGAGAGTAGCCCTGCTGAGAAGGACCTGAGGGTCCTGGTGGGTGAAATACTGAACATTTCTGATGAAAAACTAAACAAAACTGAGCCAGCAGTGTGCTCTTACAGCTCAGAAGGCCAATGGTATCCTGGGCTCCATCAGAAGACAGGTGACCAGCAGGGAGAGGGAAGTGATTGTGAGAAAACCTGAACTGTGTGCTCCAGCATGCGGGATGATTAGAGAGGAAGACATTGTAGTTCAAAATAGGATAAGAAAAGAAACAGAGAACTTGTTGACCTGGATGCACAAGCACAGATAGTGTGGTTATTGACTTGGGCTAGAACGCCACCTAGACTGTGGGGAGTGTGTGAACGCCAGGTCAGAATGCCACTCGGCAGAGCACGCTAGTGTGGGTGTGTAAGAATGCTGTGCAGAAGCGGAACAAGTCTCCCTGTGTTTTCGTAGGTTAAAATAGTAAAACTTGCTAAGGTACAAAAGAAGTGTGGGACTGAATAAAGATGTTGCTGCTATGGCTGGCGCAGCGACTATCGTTGCTGCTGCTGCTGCAGCCATTTCTTCTACAGAGTATTTCTGTGTGTCTTTTTTACTCCATCGCCACAGGTGATTGTCCGTCTCTACTCTGCCCTTGTGAGGCCCCATCTGGAGTACTACATCCAGGTCTGGGGCCCCCAGTACAGGAAAGATGTGGAGCTGTTGGAGAGGGTCCAGAGGCCCACAAAGATAATCAGTTGACTGGAGCACTTCCAGACAGGCTGAGGGAGCTGGGCTTGTTAAGGCTGGAGAAGAGAAGGCTGTGGAGAGACCTCATTGCAGCCTTCCAGTATTTAAAGGGAGATTATAAACAGGAGGGAAATCAACTTTTTGTGGCAGGGGAGTTGGAACCTGATGTCTTTGGGGTCCCTTTTATGGCCATTTTATGACTCTACGATGATCCTTTAAATAGTTTTAGACTATCATTAAAATACTGAAACTATAAATAAAATTCAAATGCTCTTTGATAATATTGAAACTTCACATTACCAATTACCTTTAAAAATGCATGACAAGGCACATAGTCTTTAAATCTAGTTCCTGTAGAGCAGATCTACAGAAGTCCCAAAATACAGTATTTATAACAGGTCAGTAACTTTGATCTACATACTCCACCATCAATAAAGACAAACAATGGTTTTACAGAATTTCAGGTTACTGAAAAAGCCATCATGTGCTTAGGTTAATTGCAAAAAAAAAATGCCAGACATTGCCTGAAAATTTATAATATACCATCTGAACTCTGTGGTAAATAAGACCAGCATTTTCATTAAATTGCACTGCTTACTGAATACCAGTGATCTTGGTTTCCTTCTAGAAAATAAGGAAATCCCAGCACATGCTGTTGAAGTTTTCAAACATGTTCTGCTTGCGGACTCATAACGTTGCACACAGCTTCAGAATTTTTTTAAGTCCTTCAAGGACAACTGCAATTTTGAAAATCTATGACACAAAAAGTTCAAAATTCACATTAAAATATAAGGCATCACAGTGTAGAACACTGCACAGGCATCCACACCAAGTCCTTTCATGGACTAAGGACAATTCCTAAATTATAGTAGAATCTGCTCTAGCTCTGTAGCACTTCCTCATGTTACACATTTCCCATTCCCTCCTTTTTTATCTCATCTTTCTTTCTGTGCCATATTGAGATAACCAATACTGGGAAAAACATCATCTTCAACTGGATAAAAGGAATGATCCAAACTTATTCTAAGGAGTTTGGGACATCACTTTTTCTGAATGCAACCTCAAAATTTCTACGTAGTCTTTTGACTCCAAGGATAACCTTTCCACTGTTCTCCTACATGTGCATATACGCCCCATTAGCTGGAGGTTTTTAGCTTTATGGAGCCTGTTTGTAGGATTTCTACCTCCATTCAAAAAAGTAAGTCACTTTCCTCATTGCAATGCTGACTTATACCTCTCAGAGCCAGTGTCTTTTCTATCTATGCATATACAGAAATTCATAGAGACACTTTAACACATACAGTTTTCTTTCATAGATAAAGACATGACTGAATATTCTGAAGCTCTTTTACTCTTTGTTAATCTGCAGTTTATAAGAAAATCTCAATAAATTGTGAGTTGCAAATATGGATACAACCATAAATACTGTTCATTCTTAAAGACAAGTAATTTAGGAAATCATGACAAGAGACCCTTGAACTTACAAAAATCTTAAAAAGGCTGAGGACCAGAAGAAAATGATTAGAAATAAATAAAACCCCGAACTGTCTTTATTAATTATTTCTAGGTAAACAAGATTTGTTCAGTACATCTGGAATGACTTGCATGAAAATCCCTCCCAAATGCAATTGAGGCCTGACTGTTCCGAAGCCAGAAGTACTCTAAGAGACTGTACATATCGCAACAAAATAATATAGGAAAATACTACAGCCTTAAAGTTACAAAAAGGCAGAGTACAAAAAGCTGCTTTCCAATAAAAAAATCATGGGAGATCCACAGTTCATCTTTCAACAGTGAAAATAAATGCAAATCTAAATTTTGTATTTGAAATCAAAAGACAAAAGTTATAAACCTCTCTGTGCATATCTAATCTTTTTTTTCAACGTTAGCCAAGCCTGCAGGCTCTTAACAGTCCAATTCTGGATGTTATTGTAATTAAATGCAATACTCATAAGGCTGATAAGCATACCAGCTGTAACTTAACCCTTATCTTAGCCAAACTGACAACTGCAAATGTGATACATAGTTGCAAAGAAAAGAACATTGGAATTCATTCTGTATCAATGACTTTTAAATTCCATAACCTTGAAAATAAGTAAATGATATCCAGCCTACCATCAAACTTCTTGTGCCGGGAGACAAAAGTGGTTCGTACAAAGTGACTTGTCTCCTCCACCAAGTTTTCAAACTCCAGTTTGCTCTGTTGGCTTAACTTGTCCTCCATTTCTGAGGTGCAGCATGTATATTCCTGAGGGCAAATTCTCAAATGTTCCCCTGGAACCACAAGAAAAATATGTTAGAGATATTTGAACACAGATGGAAATGCATCAGAACCGGATATACATACACCTTCACTTAAGGGATGTGGGATACATAAAAAGCTCTTTAAGGCTTGACCATGTCATTCATTGGGAACAATGTGAATCTGCATCAACAATTTTGCCGTAGTTGGGCTCTCCACAGAGGTGGGAGACAGACTTTGAAGTGATGTTTTCATACTTCAGAAAGGATAAATATCTCAAGATGAAAATGGTTCTTGAACCAAAGAAGCCTTCTGCATAACCAGATGTATATTTAAAAATCCTTAGACAATTGCTTACTTTCTGTTTGTATTCAAAATATCTTGAGAAATACTTAGTGAGATGACTTGCTACCATCAGAGCTTTCTTGTTATAAAAACTTGAAAAACATAAATTAAGTGTTTCTGTAGACAAATCCCACTTGTCCAAATGCACCAAAACATTCTCCCCCTTTCCCCTTCCTTCTCTCCTGTTTGAGTAAGTGTATTTTAATGTTTGTGTTTGAGTGCCACATATTTTCTTGGACAGCATTTCTTGTCAGATCCAGCAAATGCTCCACTGAATGTGAGAAAGCAATGAAGACTTTAATTAATGCTTATGTTATACAGAAATGCAATGTAAAAGGTAATGAAAACCTCTTATTTAATTCAATAGATTTATCTCTTGAAGCACTATGCCAGTTCTTCTGACAATATTGCTTTCTTCAGTACAATTTGCAAGTAGAAACCAATTCTTTAGCTCATGAAATTAAAGTGGTCTGCTATTACATGAAATGTGAATTTCCAATTGACACTGTACTGGGGTGTCAGAAACATTTAGCTTAGTTTGTAAGAAGGTAAGAAATTCTGCCATTCCCTCTTGAGAAATAAAAAGAATGATCTGCCTGTATGATTAAAGCTACTTGTAAAGCAATGAAAACATTTAGCTTGCTGTACACCAAATCCTGATTAAAAATCCCTCTGCAAATCTCTTAAAGGTGCAAACAAAATGATATACAAAGCCCAAGGGTTAAATAAATATGGGGGACCTTATTCTCATTTATATCAAGGCTCCTTTGTACCACTGCTGAGCCATAAAGAAGATTTAAACACAATTTATACCTACTTTAAGGCTACTTTTCACCATTCTTACTATGTAGTGAGGAGAATCAGGCCCTGAGGTTTATACTTCCCAGGGGTGTAATACGTTTAGCTGCTGCATCATTTTGAAAACAGCATCAAAAAGAGGTTTGTACATGCTTAGAATAAACATTGTCTTGAGTTTGCCCTCGCTTTATTCCATTTTTTAGTTTAGTTTTTGAATGAAGTCTTTTGATTTGAAGCTTAGTCATTCCTCAGCCCTGACCCATTTACCCTGACTTAATTCGTTCTTCTGCAATATTTTGCAAGATATGAACTATAATGCTATGAGATTTCTTTCAGCAGTCTCAAGACGCTTTAAAAATCTCACAACTATACATCTGTAGGAAGGATCATTTCATTATTATCAGTTACTGGTCTGCAGTACTACCTACAAGTTCTAGTCATGTACAAATGCACCACTATATAAAACACTGTAAAAACATGGAAAAAGAGATACAATTTGACCATCAAAATGCTTCAAAGATTCTTTCCTGCTGTGCCCTCTCAACACAATAACATAATTTCTCTCCATTCTCCAGATCATGCATCTAAGCCAGAACAAACACATGAAGGGACTGGTGAGCCAGCTACTATCAAACATAAAAGACAGTGGCAAAAAAACAAACAAACAAAAAAACACAACTTGGTTTACACTCTATGTCACTGTCATGAAATTATTAACAGGTAACATGCAACTGAGGAAGTACAATACTAAGACACAATTGGCTTTCTTTTAGTAACAGCAATGTTCTGAGTTTTTATTAGATGTCAGAAGCACAGGGAGAGCTGGAATATTGTGTCTTCAGAAGCGGTATTTTGTGCTTGATTAAACAAAATATACCTTACCCATACATCTGATTCCCCCCCTTCCTACATAAACCCCGGAGCTTTTCCTCATTGGAAAGCACTGGGGTGATGTGCTCTTCCAGTTACAGCCACAGTGGTAGTTCACACTTTCTGTAATGACAATGTCCTTTAGTGTTGTTGTAGTCATGAATTTTAATAAATTTTCGTTTTATTTCCTCAGTTGATTTCACATCATTTTTTTCTCTCTTTGTTTTTCAGAACTGTCAGACTACCAAATGAACTAATGCTAATCACCGAGATACTGTGCTTACTGAGTAACAGCCATAGGTCCAGGTTTTTAAGATATTGTCTTGGTTTCAGCAGGGATAGAGTTAATTTCCTTCCTACTACTTGGTATGGTGCTGTGTTTTGGATTTAGGATGAGAATAATGTTGATCACATGTCAATGTTTTAGTTATTGCTGAGCAGTGCTTACGCAGAGTCAAGGACTTTTCTGCTTCTTGCCAACAAGGAGCTGGGGATGCACAAGGAGCTGGCAGAGGACAGAACCAGAACAGCTGACCCAAATAGGCCAAAGGGAAATTCCATATCATATGACATCATGCTGAACAATAAAACTGGGGGAGAGAGCAGAAGTGGGGGGACCCCCAATGCTTGGGGACTGGCTGGGCATTGGTCAGCTGGTGGAGAGCAATTGCATTGTACATCACTTGTTTTGTGTATTCTTTTATTATTATTATTACTATTATTATTATTTTACATTCATTTTCTGTCCTATTAAACTGTCTTTATCTCAACCCACAAGTTTTACCTTTTTCGAATTCACCCATACCACCACAGCAGAGGGAAAAAAATGGCTGTGTGCAATTTAGCTGCCTGCCAGGTTAAACTACAACAGATGTTATGTTATGCTGAGTGTTATGACACATTAAAGTATATTGAACTCAGTAAAACAGTCAATTTTGTAGCAATATTAATTTTCCTCTCGCTTATTTATTTGTAGACTTATTTTCTCTTTACTACAAAAACTGCTTCCCAATTTACTTTAAAATTCCACATGGATGCTACGAACTCATTCAGATTTCTGTTCCACTTAGTTCTTATACCTGTACATGTGTTTTCATTAAGTTTCTCAGCTTTAATTCAGTGGTTATCCATTCACTGATGAGGTTGTTAACTGCTGACATATGAAACTTCCAATTACATAAAATGATCACAACTTCTCTGTCACCTCTTTGCTTTCCTCTCCTAACAATGTCTTCCTAAACCATCTATACTACCCACATGCATTCATCACAGTTCGCTAATAATCATCGTCAGCTTTTTTAAAACAACATTTCTAGTTATTCTCCTTGAATTTTTATGGAAAGAAATAGTAACAAAAAATATCATACTGCTCTTCATATTCTGTTTCAAGATCATCTTTTTCCTCCTCCAGTTTCCAGCACTGGAGTCTCAGGTCAGATTACAAATAAGGCAAACACATTTTCCTTTTTTCCATGGCAAAGAAGTGTTTGTCTGCTGATCAGTCTGAGAGATTCACGTGAACATAGCAAAGAAGAAGTCTTTAGAATTTGAGGCTTATAAGATCTGTCATGCTTGTACTGACCATGAGTGGCTGCTGACTCTAAAGGCTGACATTTTGGCCAAAATCTTGGGTTGTTTCCTGGAAACGGTGGATGGAAACTCTCCAACAAACAGTCCTTTCTGTGTGAGTAACCTTAATTTGCTTTTTAAAAATAGTGATTTGTATTTTGTGTCTGTTCTTTTTAAACATCCAGCTTGTGTTAGAATAGACATTCACTCCTTGGAAAAATAAACACAGTCATGATTTTCTCAAAACAGTTAGTTGTCGTTTGTTTGTTTGTTTTGTCTTCTTATTTTGTCCAAGTCTGTGGTAGAACAGACTGCTTGGACTGGAAATAACTCTGCAGGCTATATTTGACTGTGCTTTCTCTACTTCCCTGAACAGGATCATTTACCACTTGTGTTTTGTAATATAATGTGCTATTAGTCTGAAAGGAGTTTAATCACTGATTTGTGTATTTACATACCTTAAGTACTTTGCAATCTGAATATGTGCTCACAACTAATGTACCAATTCTTGCCCTGGGAAACTCCATATGGTCTACATTCACGTGCTAATTTTAGCAAAGATTTTTATGGCACAAGTGGCATTGGATGTAACTGACTAGCTTTTCCTTGCAGTACATTGTGCCTCCCTTGAAAAGTTTGACGGAATGTAGTTACCAGCATTTTGCCAGACAAGTACTAACTCAGCAGTTCCCAGTGACTTACTACAATTCTTCTAACCACCATTTTCAGCTGGAGGTGATGACCCATGTAACTCTTTTTGTGGCCTATGTTATATAAATCAAATCAATTTCCAACTTGAAATTCAGCTTTTGAATTACTGAAATATATTTCTGAAATACAGTATTCAGTTCCAGTTTTATTACAGCTGTAATATCACACCTGTCCACACATGATCAAAATTGGCAAGATCTTCAGTTGAATTAGGTAATTTTGCTACCATGTTGCTTTGAAGCATGATAAAAAATATATAAAGCACATTTTATATTCAGATATATTGCAGTTTGATGTCCCCATCTGAGGCTACAAGACGCACAAGAGTTTTTTAAAATTGCAACTTACAGTTCTCAATCTGAATAAATGCTTCCAGAATCCAAAATGCCAGAATTTACTTTAGTTATTTGCAGAAGATACAATTTGAAGGCACAGTAAGCCTTACGGAATATAACACTACCCTTAAGAATTTCACCACCAGATTTCCTGAACACCTGATGAAATCATTGGTTACAGTATTAGAAATGGAAGCACAATCATACAAAATATTTTGCATCAGCCAGAATTATTTTCTGTGTCATGTTGCAGGTTTAACAACTTCAGGAACAAGTCTTTCAGAGGCAGTCAATATTTTATAGTTTCTATTCTAATCATATGAAAAAAAAAGAAAAAAGAAAATATTGTACCATATGTTATGTCTACAAAATGGTAGGACAGACTGTACGACTGGTGAGAACAGAAACATATAGTCACCACGCTGCTTCATAATTAAGTTAACAAAACGGGTAAATTCAACGTGTGTTTTCAACCCTGGTCACTGTAGGCACGGACAGAGTCTAAAGGAATTGAAGATAGCTTCATAACCTTCATACTGCCAATTAGATTAATGTGATTGGTCTTCCTCTTTAACTTTGTTTTTTAAAATTACAAAAGCTGTCTTTATAGATCTGCTTCAGACCTGCTCATTTTCAGTCCTTTGTGGACAAGGTAGTATAATTTACTATATACTTTGGAGCTTCTTATTTCTCAGCTCTCTGGATTCGCTGGACTTTGGTTTCTGGATTAATGTTTTACACAATATTTCTATATCTTTTTTTCTCCCAAATTATTTTTTAAAAATATTATTAGTAGAACAATTCCTCCCTGCAAAAAACAACAACAGCAACAACAACAACAACACAAAAAAGACTCCCATTCAGTTTTAATCCTTGACTACTCTTTTGAGATTTGCATCTTTTTCTGCATTGGTGATTATGATTCTGAACACCTGTTTTTTAAAGTTTTCAATTACTTAAGTGCTCCTCTGGTGAAACCTGGAGCATAGGAGAACTCTTTATGATTGCATTATCAATTTTTATAGTCCGGAAAAGTACTTTATTCCAACACCAATATCCTTCTGTCACTCATATATGTGAAGAGAAAGTGCTGTTGTAGAATAATTTGACTCATAATCATATTAAACCAAAAAAAAAAAAAAACTAAACAGTAATAACTAAACTATTTAGCAGTTAAAACTGAATTATAAACATGAGCTTCATTACCTCAGCCAATATTCAAATAGTGAAAATGAAAATATTTTTGGACAAAACTTGATCTCCAACCGAAAGTCCTAAGGTTTCTTCTGAATTTGTAATTATCTTCTCTGTGGGATGTAACAGTCCTGCAAGCAGCCTCTGTAAAATTGCACCTGACATTCAAGTCATAGAATTGAACTTTCCTTCTTATACTAAAAGGATACAGACTATGATTTAAATTAATTCCTTTGCAATGTTGGCCTGACAAGTGATGGCGGGAGCAATATTTACACAGAAAACGACAGCTGAAGGAAGGGAAGGAAAGCTGTCTGTAACATACAGATTATGCTGTTAGATATCACTTCCCTAATTTTAATCACTGGAATACTGAGCTTGCAAAACTTGTATGTCCAGATTCCAATAAACCAGTGCAACTACCCTATGAAATAAAATGACTCATTTGTTTGCCCTGGACCCAGATCATCTTTCCTCAGATTCCTTTTGTTCCTTGAGTGTTTAGAGGTCAATTAAAAAATGAATGCCTTCCAAACAGACTGATAATTAGTTAACAGTCTCTTCATTATGGGTCCCACAGGGAACATTCATTTACAAGAAGTCTTGACCCTCTTGTCCTTGGAAAGCCCTCAGTAATAAGTTACAGAAGCAGAGGCCAAGGTAAACCTGCACAGACTAGGACTACACAGATGCTAAAGAAAGAACTGAAGTCCCTAGAGCCTTCCTAACTAAACTACTAGAAGCAGTACCACAACTCCTACACTCAGGTTTATTTTATTTTCCAAGCATACATAGCCAGACAATTGGTTTTTGATCGCACAGTTTGTGAGAAGAATCTTTAGTTACCTCTCAGGGAGTATATTACAGACATTTTGCTCACTGCATTGTGGAAAGCAAACTGTAAAGCTCTGATTCAGCACCATATAGTTTCATCATCTCGCTGGTTAGATGGTTGCAATTTTGTGATTACAAAGCATGTTTCCACCAGGGAACAGCAGCCAACTTCCCCTCCCCAGCAACCGATTTCTGCTGTTTATTATGTCCCCTAATATATAAGCAGAAATATCTTATACACCATTACAGTGAGAAGGAAAATACAAGCAGCACATTACCTTACTGTGACCGTAAAACACAGTGTGAGCATATTTTGTATTTCAGCTGCTCTTGGAACAATTTTGCTATTAAGATAGCATGATAACATTGTACAAAGATGTGAAATTATTAGGATTTTAATGAACATGTGTCACATAACACTGAAATCCAAAGATGTGATTGCAGCCTGTGGTGTATCACATACAGATTTACATGATTTAGTTCAACTATCCGTAGAAATACAACAGTAGGACAGAGTGGAGTCTGTTGCCTGAGCTTAACTGGGTATGCTGTACTGCCAAACTGAGTTCTCAAGGAGAAGTCCTTAATGCTTGCATCATTGCTAATACACATGTAGCAAAAGTTAAAAGCTGCATGAGCTACAACCATTCCATTTGATTGTGCTGTCAAGCATATTTTAAAGCCATGCTGATTCCTTGCTGATCACTGTTATCATCATGTATAAAATTCATGTTTCTATAATACTAAACTTAGCAACATCAGTTTCAAAGTCCTTAATGGTTCTCTTCCCTTATTCATATAGCTTCAATCAGTCTAAGGAAACCTTTTCATATTAATATTGAACAAGTAAATCTACTTTCCTGTCTTCTGATTCATAATGACAGTTTCCAGCAATGCCACTTGCAGAAACAGTTCACAAAGACAACTATAACATACATTGTGTTGGTCTTAGATGGATGTTGTATTGGGTACTTTGGTGATAAAACTTTTTCTGCTAGGCTCTTCATTGATATACTCTTCAGACTAATCAGAGAACTTGGCTCAGCCTTTTAACTTCCCCTTTCCTTAACTGCTTAAGGAAAAGAAGGTGCAAAAGAGGAGGCTACAATTTATAAGGACCTCAGAGTTCTGCTACTGTACCTGCTGAAGGTCTACCCATTAATTTACAGAACCAGAAACTGGCATTTGTCCATTTGGTGCTAGCTTGGCTTTGTGAACTTAGTCAGTTTTACATAACTAGTTACTGTTACAGTATGAAAAAGTCCATCTAAAGCCATGAAAGGCACTGGAAGTAAAACCACTGGCAGGATTGTGGGAGTTGGGGGAATCAAGAGGAAGACTATTGACATGGGAAGATATAAAACCCCATGGAAAAAAAAGTGGCAAACTGGTAAATTTGGGATATCCAGCAACAAGGAAGATCAGCCCCTACCTAGTCTGACTGATGATTTCATGGCTACTGGAGAGTTATTAAGTGTCTCATCATTGATCATACTACTACTTTGCCTCATAGCTCATTACTCCTAGTTATCAATCATGCATAGCAACCAGAAAATGATTAATTCATGCTCTTAAATTGTGTATATCCTGCTTGCAGTGTTTCTTGGTGCACAAGAAAATTTACCCAAAGTGACTAAGAGAGTTGACTCCCAGCAGTCAGGGGAAAATTTGCTCCCAGCTACTCTACTCAACGGGTCAGGTGCAAGAAGACAACCTTACCAGAGGGGTGCCTTTCTTCTGCAAGTAGTTTATTGCCTGTAGCATCTCCTTTCAGTATGAGGGCCTTGGAACTACAGGAATAAGTATTTAGTTCTTTCCTAAAGGTATACAACAGAATGCTCCATAATTTCTCACAGTGATCTTTATGCAATTTAGCAACTCAGATCTTTTTCTACCCACTCCTACCCAAATATGTACTGCTGAAATTACTTCTTCAGTGACAGAGGATACCAGCTGACACAGGAGGAAGAAGTATGAGTACAGACTTCCACTGTTAATGTGACAGTGGAAAATTATCTAAGATTTTTCCTATTGACTTTCTGTGACTATTTGTAGGCTGCTTTCAGTCACTTACATTACAAACATAACTTCAATGAAATGAAAAAAAAATGCAGTAAGTATGAATAAAAATATTGACTTGTAAATGTTCTAATTATCAATATGAATCTAAAGCTTCTTTGTAGATATTGTTAACTGTAGCATGAGACCACTTGCTCTGTTATTAATGGATAGACAAACTTTTGATAAATGAACAGGAAATTCCTAAACATTTTCAATAAATGTTATTTCCTTAGGAATCTTAGGATTCAGCAACACAGACCAACACTCTTGAAATCCTTTGTTCATTGCTGCTATCAGGCTGTTAGTTTCAATAATCAGCTATTAAATCTCCTGGAGCCAGTGCTACAGGCTGGGGTGTCCAGGTCCTCCCATCTTTCAGGCAAGTTGGACTCAAGGACTTCTCTGAAGAGAGAGGCAACTGGTGGGTATGCCTGGAGGCTTGGAAGCATTTGAATTGAAAGTGGTTCAGATAACAGTGATGTCACTCTCCAACAGAGGTTGGGAAGACTTAAAGTCCTCTTAATTCTTGGCTGTGCAGTTTTTCTGTTAGTCTCTAGGCTGAGAGCTGGCTGGCTTTGAAAACCTCTGTGGTTTCCAGATTTTTTATGATGGGAGATAGAAATTCTTTTAGCTTCTGGCTTAGGTAAAGTTGTCAGGGTTCTCTACCTTTCCCTGTGCATCCAAAGGCTATAGTTGTACCTCTAGAAAAGATGGGCTCAGAACTGATCCATGTTTTCAGTTAGAAGGGCCTTCTGCACAAGCTTCTTAAGGCTGAAACCCTCTGTTCAAAATTAACCTTAAGTAAAGTTCTTGATCCTTTTTCAAAGACCCTGAACTTTTGATTAATGTAAGGTCTTTCAGAGGCCAAAGGACTCTGAATTCAGGAAGCCTGGCAAAGTTAGCATGACATTGCCCTTGACTTTAAGAGGTCCTAGAGGAAGATACAAGGCAGGCATATCTTGCACTGCAGATGCTGCTGCAGAGTTGGGAGAACAGACAGTCCAGCAATTTGTCAAGAAAAATGCTTACGGTATTCTTTAAATCAATATTTTCTAGCATAACTTTGTTTGCTCTGAAAACTTTTAACTCATTAACAGCAACTATGTTTCTTTAATATCAGCATGCTACAGAAATCACTGCCAAAAAGAAAATGAAAGCTTTTTAAAGGAAAGGATAATAGCTTAACTTGCAACAATTGCGGATTTCCACAGTTCCTAACAGTGTCAGAGATCTGATTCTTTTGTTGGTCCTACACAATTTTTTGTTTTCTTTTCTTCTTCTTCCTTTTTTTTTTTTTTTTGTTTTGCCACAAAACAAAAAGACTGAATATGTTTTTAGCTCTTTTTACTACAGTGTGTTTGTCAGTGCCCTCTAAGGCCTGTGATACATGGCAATGTTCAAGGTCTTCAAAATCGTAACTGGATGTAGCAGTGTTTCTTGCCCTTCAAGTGTTTTAATGTTGAACCTTTGACCTTTATGATTAAAGATCAACTTGAAAGGAAATCCTCATCTGTATACAAAGTCTTCTCTTATGTAACCATATTCTTGAATTGACATTTTTGACTGAAAAAGACTCCAGGGTCTTTTTACAGACTTAGTGAAAGCATTTAAATTCAGAAGATTTTTTTTTCTTTAATTGAAAGAACAGTGTGAGCTTGGTCTGATTGGCACCATATTTGCCTTGAAGAAGCTTGGTACTTCTTCATTACGGCTAAACAGACTATTTCCTACAAAGATGACAAGACACACTAACCCTATTTACTTGATGCCCTTCAACTGACATACTATGGAAGGACATAATCCAAAGAGAATCTTTTTTGTCATGGAGGGAACTCTTTGCAAATCTATAGCAGATGTAGTCAGGAAGAAAGTATGCAAAGACAATGTCATGGTTATTTGTGCTTATTCTGTTTAATATGAGGAAGATTCTAAGGCATTTGTCTACATTCAGAGCATTTAGAATAATCTTTTTTTTTTTTTCTTAGTTCTTTCTTACACAGAATCTGGCCCGTGTTGCATGAACAAAGTCACAGGACCAATCACACCAATGACAGGTGGAAATTTCAAGCACCTTATGGCATGTCTTTACTTAGCTGACTTTGCCCAGCATACCCCCCAAACTGTAAAAAGCCACAGTAAAACACCTATTATTTTTGTAATGACATTGAAAGCCAATACTATTGACAATTTAGTATTGGCAACTCAGACTTTCAATATCATTAAAAAAATGATAATAATAGAAATGCCTAAATAAAACTCACAGTATTTTCCTTATCATTGTCATTATTGGCTATCTAAACCAAGTCATATATATTTTATTTTCCTTGTATATCACAAACTTAATTATAAAAAGTGACATATAAGACTCAGTTAAAGGACACATCCAGTAAACCATAAATTATTAAATTATCTTTGCCAGTCTTTCTAAGGTATCTGTCTCCTTGACAAATAAAGGCAATGTCTGCTATAAATAAATAAATAAATAAAATAAAATAAAAAACGAGGTGGTGGTAGTGTTAATTTATCTGATAAGCTGTGTAAAGTAACTAAAGGAAGTTTTCCATTGATATATTATATAGACTGTCACAGGAACGGCCCTTCTATTTCTATAGTATTTCAAGTTACTGCAAAACTGTTTTGCTTTTCTTGAATGTCAGTTTGTGTGTCTCTTATCTGGTTTGATTTAAGGTCAATAAGGATATGCCAGGAGATGGAACTTGGTCTGGGGTGGTGATTGTTAAAAACAATTCTATGTAGAAATATGAACACTTGCAAAGAATTACATATGTAATTGGACATCATGGAAAAAATACACCTTCTTCCTGTGAAACAGCTGGAAACATTTTTAGAATATTTGTAGTCAAGTTTGGCTGCCTCTTTGACAAAAAAAAAAAAAAATCAAGATTAGTCTGCTTCATTTATGAGATAAGGCAAAAAACCGTGTTCTGTAAAAGCTAAGACTTAGTCAACAACCAAATGAAATGAATGAAGTCAGAATATTATGAAAAAGACACACAAAAATATACACATCTGCCAGTAAATAACCTCTTCTCTGTGTTGGTACTTTTCTAAATTAGAAATTAAGGATTAATGGTCCCAATAAATACAATATATTACTTGCTAATAGCTCTCACAGCACTTTATGATTTTAAAGGAGATTTATAGTTTTATAATGAGGAAAATTAAGTACAGGTGCTATTAACTTCTCCAAAAGCTATGCATAAAAAATGGCAAAGCAAATCCTATACATCTTTCATTAATTTGTAAATACAAATGCATTTTCTTGAAGTACAGTTTTCAAAGAAAAAAAATCTGTATTTGAGGTGACTTCAAAGTTGTGTAATTAATTTGGTGGATTTCATAGATCACTTAATGAGTACTTTGTTTAATGAATATTCTCTGAAACTTTTTGGCTATTTTCTATGTCCATTCAGCACAGCAGCAGTTTTGAGCACTTGTGCAGATATTTCCAACCAATTTCTGCCAAATGCAAATCCACTTCCTGAGTGACTGAATTATCAATGCCAGTTTTAGCTGATACTACTGTTAAAAGATTAATGTCCTAAAGGAAGAATCAGATTGCTACTTGAATTCTCCCAACCTCCTTCCATTTGGACAGTATGCTTTTTAAAAACAACATACCAGGGTTGAGTAGGTTTAACCTCCTTTCAAGAGGATTATAAAGTATCTAAAAGTGAAATTGTAACATTATGGAGTTGTCATCCAAGATTAATACTGTATAGCCTCATGACACAATTCTAAAACTTTATATAAAAAAGCATTTAAAAAGTCATGAAACATCCATCTAGACTACTTCTTGCTATCATTTTATAATTTACTATTGTCTGACAACTCATAACTATTTACATTAGGTTGACATTGCCTTCTCAAATACAGAAAGCTATCCACAAAGTTCAAAGTAAACTTCTGCAATAATAATAATATTTTCAGTACCTGTAGGTTCTACTACAGGACTACAGAATCATAGAATATGCCAAGTTGGAAGGAATCCAGAAGGATCATTGAGTACAACTCCTGGCTCCACGCAGCACTACCTAAAACTAAACATAATGTCTGAGAGCATTGTCCAAATGTTTCCCAAACTCTGACAGCTTGGTGCTCTAACCACTGCCCTGAGTCTGTTCCAGCGCCTGACCAACCTTTGGCGAGGAACTTTTTCCTCATCACCGTGAGCTGCAGGCCATCATGAGGACTCCTCTCAGTCTCCTCTTTTCTAGGCTGAACAAATCAAGTGACTTCAGTCTCTCCTTATATATCTTGCTGTCCAGATCCTTCACCATCTTCATAGCCCTCCTTTGGACACTATTTAATAATTCTATGTCCATCTTATATTGAAGTGCCCAAACCTGCACACTGTGCTCCAGGTGAGGACACACCAGCTGGCAGTGCTGGGCCTAATGCACCCCAGGGTACGGTTGGCCCTTTTGGCTGCCAGGGCACACTGTTAATTTATATTCAATTTGCCATCAACCAGAACCCCCAGATACCTTTCTGTGGGGCTACTGTCTAGCCTCTCATCCCCCAGTATGTACATATATCCAGAGTCGCCCCATCCCAGGTGTATTACATTTATTGCATTACTTACATAACTAAAGTTACTCAATCATGAACACCAATGACAGTAAAATTCAGCAACAGAAGTATATAAATTTCATTTGTCTCTGTTTTATGATCATAACAGGATTATTATTGATTGTTGATTGATTATTAAATTATCGATTCCCCCTCTTTTAATTTCTCTAAAATATACGAAGTTCCAGGGATGATCATGAGCTCCATGCAAGAATTCCAGACTCTTTGTTTTTCTTTTCTTTGGCCAAGTCAGATATAAAATGAATGAAATCTACTGGCTTTGGGGTGACATTTTATTTGGGATACAATTAACTAGAATGATTAATGTATCACATTATTAAAAGTCCTTGCTTCAACCTTTCCTCATTATAAACTATAAATGCGTGGTCACACTTAAGTGACTACTTATATATAATCTGGTTATAAATTCAACCAAAACAAGAAAGAAAGAAAGAAAACATCACATTAAGCATCTGCACTTATATTTCTTCTTTCTTGTGATACCTAACGCACTTCTGGTGCAATAAACTGAAAATACTGAGTGATAAAAAGTTTGAATTCCTTTGACAGACAAAGTACTATTACCGTTACTATTCCTATTAACAAAATTCTAATAAAATGTCAAAAAAAATGGCAGACACAGAATCACAGGATGGCTGGGGTTGGAAGGCAATTGTGAATGCCATCTAGTCCAACCCCCTATTCATGCAGGTTCACCTATTGATACTTGACCAGGACAATATAAAGCTGACTTTTGAAGATCTCCAAGTAGGAAAACTCCACATCCTCCCTAGGCAATTTGTGACAGTGCTCCATCACCCACACAGTAAAGTGCTTCCTGATGTTCAGAGGGAACGCCTTGTGTTCCACTTTTTGCCCATTGCCTCTTATCTTGTCACTGGGCACCATTGAAAAGAATCTGGCTCCATCCTCTTTGCACCCTCCCTCCAGGAACTTATATACTATGATGAGCTTGCTCTTCTCCAGGCTGAACAGAATCGCAGAATCACAGAATATCCTGAGTTAGAAGGGACCCATAAGGATCATTGAACCCAGCTCCTCACTTCACACAGGACCACCCAAAATTCAGAGCATATGACTGAGAGCATTGTCCAGACACTTCTTGAACTCACTGCCATGACCACCTCCCTGGGGAGTCTGTTCCATTGCCTGACCACACCCCTGGTGAAGAACCTTTCTCCTGATATCCAGCCTGAACCTTTCCTGTCCCAGCTTCCTGCCATTCCCTTGGGTCCTACCAGTGGTCACCAAACAGCAGAGATCAGCACCTGCCCCTCCACTTCCCTCAAAAGGAATTTGTAGGCCACAATGAGGTCTCCCCTCAGTCTCCTCTTCTCTAGGCTGAACAAACCAAAGGATTTCAGCTGCTCCTCATACATCTCCCCCTTTAGACCCCTCACCATCTTTGTAGCCCTCCTTTGGATACTCTTTACTAGTTTTATGTCCTTTTCTGCTGTGGCACCCAAAACTGCATGCAGTAGTAAAGGTGAGACCATACCAGTGCAGTGTAGAGCAGAACAATCACTTCCCTCAACCGGCTAGCATTTCTGTGCTTGGTGCGCCTCCGGATACAATTGGCCTTCCTGTCTGCCTGGGCACTGTTGACTCGTGTCAACTTGCTGTCAACCAAGACTCCTAGATCCCTTTCAGTGGGGCTGTTCTCCAGCATCTCATACTTCAGTCTGTATGTATAGCCAGAGTTACCCCTTCCTGGGTGCAGAATCAGGCACTTGCTCTCATTAAACTTCATGTGGTTGTTGATTGCTCAGCTCTCTGATTTGTCTAGATTTCTCTGCAAGGCCTCTCCACTCTCAATGGAGTCAACATCTCCACCCAGTTTAGTATCATCAGCAAACTTGCTCAAAATACCTTCTAGTCCTGCATTTAGGTCATTTATGAAAACATTAATGAGAATTTGCCCTAAAATGAAGCCCTGGAGAACCCCACTAGTGACTGGCTACAAGCCTGACGTAACCTCATTTACTGTAACTTCACCCACAAGGCCTTTTCAGTTCTCAAGAAACAGATGTAGGAGGGAACCTTTCCTCACGGCTTCCTTAGTACTGTACCAGGAAATTATCATCAAGGTGTTTTAGGAATCTCCTGGACCTGTTTGTATCAGCTGTGTGGTGTATTCGGTTAACATCTGGCAAGTTGAAGTCTCCAATAAGGATAAAGGCAGTTGATCTATAGGTCTCTCTTAGTTCCTTAAAGAATAACTCATTGGTGTCATCATCCTGGCTGGATGGTCTATAGTAGACTCCCATGACACCCCTTTTACTTACTTATCCCTTAATCCTTGCCCAGAGGCTCTCAACCACGTTGTCAGTTCCAGCTCTCTCAGTCTGTCTTCATAGGAGAGATGCTCCAGTCCTTTTACCATCTCCATGGCCCTTCATTGGACTCTCTTGCCCAGCACTGGGCACAGTACTCTCGATGTAGCCTCATCAGTGCTGGTGGGGAAGGATCTCCTCCCTAGATCTGCTGGCAATATTTTCCTAATGCAGCACAGTAATCCCGTAATAATTGGACTTAGACATGTTGTCGTGATTTGATCCAGTAGATAGATAAGTCCCACACAGTCACTCGCTCACGCCCTCACCCCCAGTGGGATGGGGGAGAGAATTCAGAGAAAAATACAGTAGAACATGTGGGCTGAGATAAAAAAACTATTTAGTAAGACAGAAAAAGTAAATAGAAATAGCAGTAATTATACACAAGGCGATTCACAAAGCAAGAGCTCACCATTCACTGACTGATGCCCAGCTAGTTCCCAACCAAAGCAGCAGCCCATCCTCGGCTAACTCCATCTCCTTAAATCACATGATGTCATATGGTATGGAATATCTCTTTGGTCAGTTTGGGTCAGCTGCCCTGGTCCTGTCCCCTCCCAGCTCCTTGTGCCCTCCCAACCCCTTTACTGGCAGATGAATACAAAAAGCTGAAGAAATGAAAATGTTCTCGGCTCTGTTCAATGCTACCAGGTGTTATCAGTTCTGTTTTTCTTCTAAAACCAAAACATAGCTTCATACCAGACACTATAATAAAAGTAATTTCTGTTAGAAACTAAGACATACATGTACTAGTGACAAAGTCTTGTAAGGTTCCACAATAATGTGATCCCAAAATAATAATTCCATGTTAATATTCTATACTATACTATGTAGTATATATAGTGTACTATTCTATAGTATGATATAGCTATGAAGATAAAATAAATAATACAAAAAGAGATTCAAGGCTTTAGTCAAACTGTTCCCTTGAGGAATGAGTTCTAGAGTAAAGACATGAACAGAGCTCTCTGCAGTTTTAAAGGCAGATAATGTGTACTTCATGTCAAGCTATGGATCTGTGATTACAGATTTTTAAAAGAGATGCAGAAAGCAGAGATTTAATGCTAATTTGATGAATCTTTCAAAGTTAAAACACCATCTAAGACTTGTCTGAAAAGACACATTCAAAGTATAAAATGATCAAGCAGAAATTGTCAGTTATTTTATTAGCAAATCAGGTTTCTGAATGTTGCAGAATTCCGTTTACAAAGGGCTCTAACAACAGAACAGTTTAATTACATACAGGGTACAAGTAATACAGTGAACAATGTGTACACAGCTGAAAGCGTGATTGATCAAAGACAAGTGTGATTGATCAAAGACACCATCTTACTTGATTAAATGCTCATGTAGCTCTGAATGATCATTTCTGCACTTTAATTCTGCAGCTCAGAACTGAACAAAGTTCACAAATTTTGTTTCACACAGGCAAGCTAAGATCATCTTTAGTTTGATCTGCCTAAGTTTCCCTTTTCCAAGTTTGAAAGAACCCGGAAACCTCAAAAATAAAATTCAGCCAAACTTTTCATATTTTCCCTATGTACCTTCTTACTTAATGCATAATTTTGTGTAACTGTGAGGCTCAACTGTGAATCAACCATCACAACCATCAACAGATCACAACCTTTAAATTTGTTTAAATTTGATTTCAGATACTGTAATTAAATTGTCAAATGAAGGCTAGATGTTTACAAACTATGAGGAAAAGGAACTGAAACAATAGGAAACAAAAAGATAGAGGACTCAAAATATTAAAAATTGAGTATATGAATAATGCAACATTTGTCCAGAAAGAGCCCTGCTATTGCTATTTGAATTTTCATAAACTCTCAACTGAAAAATAAATATCAAGGCAAAACATACTAATTATTTAGAAGGAATTAAGCCTCCCAATATTTCATATTCTTTGAGCTGAGTAAGTGCACCAACAATGCCACAGTATTATCTTATAATGGAACCACAGAAGAATCAAGATCAATGAAGATGAAGTGATGCATCAGTTAGGCATCTTCTGCTCCAGATGAGGTCGAGAAATATGAGTCCAACTATGTCACATCTTTTGGGGCTACAAATCATTCCCTTTTGTTAGCAATTTTTTTACTTAAGCCAGACTTGCAAATAGACAAAAACTCTGAGTCTTCTACGTCTTCCTAATTCATGGATCTTGATAAATCAATGTCAAGCTGAATGGTCTATATATTTCTAGAGAGAGCTTTGAAGTTGCTGATCTCCAGAAAGCAGTAATTGTCCTTTCTAAAGGTTCACTCTGCAGCAAATGCACCACAGACAGTAATTCTTTTCTGGTGTCAAAATGTTGTGCAATGTTGTATAGCTCTTCTGTTAATGCAATGCCTTGATATTTTTCACAGAACCCTTGTTTCCACAGTAACTTTGAGAAGGTTATGTTGATTTGCATATATTTTCATGCCAAAACCCATCCAAAAGAGGATAGCAGAAAGTAGCTCATATAACTGCACACGGGTGACAAAACAAGCATATGGAGTGTGAAGAAGAGGAGTGAAATCGTTAAAGAAGACCTAGCAGATAACATTTCATAAAAAGTTTAGCCTGTTTTTGAAACATTGAAAAGTTCTGTGAAAGATCTGTAGCAAAATCATAGACTTCTGGAATGTTTTAAACAATCTCATTCAGATTTTTTTACTTCACTGACTTTTCTGCCTCAAAGTTGTATTTATAATTACATTACTATTTGTCAGTGTATCACAATAGCAAAAACAAATATGTAAAACTTTAGATATACATAGTCTTAATGTATACACTCTTCCTTGTTTATATGGTCCTATATATACACAACTTCAGTTTTCAGAGCTAACAGCTGAGTCTTACTGAAATTTACTACACAGGCTAGGTTCATTGACAATTAGTTTTTTAAAATTATAAATGTTCTGAAGCCAGCAGGCTGAAACTTTTAAAGCATCAACTAAATGGTAGTTGAGACAGAAGCCTAAAATTTACCAAGGATGCTTCACTCAGAATGTAAAAAAGCTCTTCAGTTTCATTGTGTATTGATAAAAGGAAATAAAATCGTATTTTTCTTCTCACTATGCTAACTTTTTTAGTGAACAATGTTAAACACGAAAAAAGTGATTTTTGTGGTCTGCATCTTCTTTTCAATTAAATTCTTAAGAACAGATTGCAGGTGTGATGATTGTTATGACTTACTACACTGAAAATCTTACAATTTTCTCTTAGCACTTCCAAGATCTATACCTTCATGAAACATCTTCTGCACAAATATTTTCTATTTGCATTTTACTTGTTATGACGAACACAGAATCTGCTTTTCTGACATCTAATGCTGTTCCTCTTTTTGTCTCTCTCAAACAAACAAGCCAACCAAAAAAATAACATCAAACCAGTCAACAGCTTGTATAACCACTTGGGATTAGTCTTTAATCCAGTCCAAGTAATACATTTAAATAACAGAAAAATCTGACTATTTTCAATTCTTTTTCAACTTTTTTACATCTGACTAAGTCAAATGACCTGTCTACTGAAGTGAAAGTCTACAGAGTTTACTTCCCCATGTTACATATCTTATAAATATTCAGAAACTTGTTTAGATGTTGAAAATTATTTTATTGTTTTTGTGTTATTGTACTGTCCTTGGGAAAAATAAAAGGAAAAAGAAAACATAGTACTCAGAAAGAATTTTTTGCATATTATCTACATGAAGTATCATATTTACAACACAGAAAAAATTGTTATGATTTCAATTTACTGAACAGATAATCTGCAGAAGTATGCATGCAAAAGAATATTCATTTTGCAATCAGAGTTTTAAACTATAAACTTAAATCTGTCTTATATCTTTGCGGAGCAAAGTACAAAGATTCTTGTCAAATCATTTACATCAAGGATATAAATGCCAGAAAACACCAGCTAATAGTGGTCCAAACAATTTTTGAAAAAAATGTTTGACGTTTAATATATTTACAGTTCACACTGTACAAAATGAGTATTAAAATTACATTTTTTGTAACATTAAAATTATATTTGATTCCTTTTTTCTCCAAAAACATTTCCTTTAAGTACTTAACTTTACAATGAAATTTATTTGCTTCATTTTATATTTCATATACTTAAAAATTCCATGGCTGGCTGGAGGAGTTAGATAAGCAAAGAGGAAAGAAGAAATGGTGGGAAAAAAGAAAAAGCCTCTAAATATTTTCAAATTTAAACTTCAAAAATGCAAAATTTACCTATCAAAACCTGTCAAAAAAGAAAGAAAATAAATAAAACTAATTGTAGAGGAGGAATTAAATAGTGGGAGACTACATATTCAACTTCATTTAATGTGTATTTTGAAAAAATCATCTATTGATTTCCAGCTTGATACTTATATTAAAACATCTATTGAACTTTCAGCTTTAATATACACCAATTTAGAAGAATATGAATTCAGTATTTTTTGGGAGCTTAAGCAACCTGAGATGCTCTGAATTACAGTTTTCTTTTTTGGCCATGCTCAGCACAGACATCTTGCGAAGTACCACTGAAAGAAAACCTTTGGGAACTCACTACAGTTTAGGAAGTTCCCAAGACTTTCTTGATGTTCTCAAGCCATCCTTATTTGGGAATCCCGCTTGCTGTAAGTTACTAACTTCTACATTTTGTCTCAGTGACTAAAGAGAAAAGATACATTTGTGTTGTCATTTTGACAACCAGATTCATAACAAATCTCAAAGTTAGTCAATACATTCCCTCCCATTTGTTTCTCACTGTAAATTAAATATGTTAATTATGTTGTAAAATTTAACAGAAAAGTAGATATTTGGTTTAGAATTCCATATTTTCTGAGATGTAGCTCTTTTACATAATCAGATGATCGTATATTTATTGGTATAATAAGAATGCAGCATTACAAGTGTCAAAGTTGAATGTGAGTAAATTTGCACTACAAATGCAGGGAATTGACAACTGGTAGAAACTTACATACATTCTTCTTTCATAAATTCGTAAGTATCTATATGAAAACCTGGATATTCTCAGAAAAACATTTTTATCACCAATAAACTGTTGACATTTCCTAGGCACACTGGTGCATAGCTGGCTTGTAGTCTAAGAGTTCAGATAGAAACAATGAAGGCCAAAGATCCATTTATTAAGTAGATGACAAAAAAGGAAAAATACGACATCATAAATGAAATATATTTATGGCAATATATGGCACTATGTTGACATGCTTACATTTTGGTCTGGAAGGATGTACTCATTGCTTTTACAACATAGGATAAATCATATAAATGAAAATGCTGAAAAGAAATTAAGACAGATAGGAAAAATACTAAAAGATCAATCCTCTCAAATAAATACTTTTAAGGCAGATGCCTGTTACTGTACTCTAATTCAATGGAAATGTAAATAAGTGTTCTTGGGCTTGTCTGAAGTTATATTTGGATAGACAGAAGATGATTTTTTCCTTCGCTTATCATAGAAGAGTCACTATAAATTTTAAATGGTTTTCTTTATCTTGTTAAATTAGTTAAGTAAGATAAGATTTATATTAAAGAGTATTCCATTTGTTCTACAGTATATCTAGCTTTAACTGCTTTACCCTTTATTAGAAAGCAGAAGGAAAAACTGGGGGCTCTACATGAGCCCCATATACTATTTAATATGCATATTTAATTACAAATTTCAAAATCTGTTTCTCAGACGTACCACTATTCTCCCAGGTCAGTAACTGAAGTCTACCACACTATATAAGAACTGTAACTGTATCTACAAGTTAGAGACAATGCCAAATTGTGAAAGAGTTACTGCCAGTTCCACTGTCCTTAAATATACATGTTGTATCATCACTCACAAATGGTTCAAAATACTTATTGCAGTTTTCAGTATTAGTCTGAACCTTCACAATTCAGATTGCTTGAGGGAAAAATTAAGACACGTTTCTTATTGTGCATCTATAAGAGAACAGTATTATGCTTTTCCACAGATTCTTTTAAACTAATCAATCAAAAATAGGCCTGAGTATTACACTGTTCTCTTTGTTTGAAAGGTGTTACACCTTTCATTTTTGATTCTTTGTATCTTCTGAGCATATTTGGTCCTCTAGATTCAAAGGTTACGTCTCTGATTTTACATCAAGAAAAAACACCTGTATATTTGCCTTGATTTCATTTATAGGAAAAGATCTTCTGTAACATGACTCCAAGTGCAGATCTTTGATTAAGGCAGATTATTGATATTGTTTATGTTTTTGTTGATATTGCTTACGTTAAAATGAATCCAGCAGCAATGTTAAGGCTTATCTTCTAACTTAAAAGAACTTTTGTGAATTATTTGAAATTCTTTATGCTTCGAAGTTTCTCCATACATGGTCTTTTTTTTCCATTAAACATCTTGTTTCTTATTCATAGTTTAACAAATTCATCTTACTTTATATATTTAAAAAAACAGTAATTTATAAATGTATTCTCCCAGAATTCTACAGAGAAAAGGCATCTCATATAAAAAAAATAAAAAATAAGTTCTGACTTAAATTACTATGCACAATGACATTATTTCAATACAGCTTCTAAAATTCTTTTTCTCATCTTCTGCTAAGAACTAAAATCCTATTAATGTTGGGCAAAGATAATTTTTAATAGAGAACGTTGTTACATGGTATTAGTTTGCAGAAAGGCAATGGAAAAGTGTGCTACCAACAGATTTTGAGTGCTGATTACAATTGAATAATGACACATCTTGTGATATATTGTGGACTTAAGGAAAGATCTACCAGAGTTTAGATTAATAGGCTATACAGAAAAATAAAACAAAACGAACACGAACAAACAACCCCAGGTCATTCATTTCTTCAACTCGTTAGGTGAGGGTGTTTGTGTTAGGAAAATATAAACATTGCTAGGGACAAATTAATACCAGTGCCCACTTATTCCTTGATATTTCAGGTGCGGGTTCCTCAGATATTTGTTTGTGTACCACTGGAGGAGCCTTGGTGCTAAAACTGGCAGATGGGAACTTTACTAACTGTAAATTACTTTATTGAGAGAGGGCTAGTCCTTATTAGTTACAGATAAATCATTAAATGCAATATGTTTTTAAAAATATATTTAAAAAAAGAAGAGGAGGAAAAAAGGATTATTTAAAAGGAAGGAGATTTAAGAACAGAAAAGGTCATTCCCAAATGTAAATGATGAAACTCCTCTATTGGGTGAGTTAAAAATTGTTCTCTGGACAAGGTAACAAACTTACGCATTTTCACACCTTTTACTGAATATATTATCAGATGGCTCTGATTATTACCTTGGGGAATAAAACATTTCTCTTAGCCTAGGAATAGTCTCTGGAAAACTGCATATTTAACACTATCTTCACAGTATAATATTTCCTATTCATGAAGCACTGTCTTTAAAAAGTTATCTAAGAAATGAAGAAAGTATTTTTATAGAGTACAGAAAGCAAGTTTTTACATCTATCACAGTGGTATTTTGATTTTTTTAGGTAAAAGAGAATGTTCTTTTCTTCTATTTCACTTTTGCCTAATTATATCTTTTAAATAGAAATCATATTTAGGCAAAATACATTTTTCTTTTTCCTACCAAGGTCTAAGTAGATATTAATTTGTCTAACAACAAATTAACAATTCTCAGAACTACACCTTAACAATGTTTTACTCCAAGGTCTGTGATAAGGGTGCAGAATAATTATCATATTAAGCCTCATCTAAGCATTAACACATTCTTCAGATTATTTTCTATTTCATTGAGACCCACTAAATACATTTGTTTGAAAATGATGGGATATATATACATTGTTCCTCTGAACATTAGAATGGTCATATTAACTGATATTACTGCATAGAATTTCTGCTTTTGTCAAGAAACATACTTTTAAAACCTCCTTAATGCCAACAGAAAGATAAGTTTGTGATTGGCAGATATGTGCAACTTTTTATTTCTTGCTCTCATTGTGTTGAGGGCTGTACGTTATCAATTCAGAGACATCAATTCTTTTTTATTTTTCTTTCTATTTTCTTTTTTTCTTTATTATTAATATTGCATAAAGAATAGTAATATTTATTAATAAAAAAATAAATATTGGCTTTTAGGAATGGCAGGGAAGAAGCATGTAGCGGTTCAATCAGAGAAGCAGAAGCATTGTCAGAAAAATCTGTTCTGATGTCCTTAAATGGTATACAAATCAGTGTCCTTTGAAAGAGACCATTCCTCATTTATTGGACCTATGAAAAGCTAATACTCCTCCAATATGATTTGCTCATGCTTTCAGCATGTCTACGGGAACAGGACAACAGAAGTATTGCTGAAAGTCTTTAACTCTGACCAATCTTCTTCTTGCCACCTTTTGAGAGTGAACATGTCTCCACTAAGGAAGGTGTCTGTGCACTGACAGATGCTTTTCTTTTCCTGATGGTGAATCACTCTATAGCCCAGTAAACTTTTTCATATAAAACTCTTATGATGACTAAGAACTCAGTTTAGAATTACATGTAGTATATAATCACTTCAGGTAATGATATCTTGCTATTTAAAAGGAGTAGACCCTGGTGACAGGAGGACACGGCATGTTTGGATCAAGAATGGACCAGCTTGGAAAACATTAAAAGTAGATAATCTGAGGATATTTTATTCCTTTTCAATTCAATTTCTGCACAAACAAGGAGGCAACAACCTAGTAGGGGACTTACTTCAAATGACAAGAAGACGAGAGGCTTTCCTGTTGTGTTAGCATAGGCAGATGGCTGTATTGATGTGTTTCATTGGGAACATATTCAAGGCATTGCAGAGGTTTGCAAAAAAACAACAAAACAACAAAAAACAACAAAAGTGACAGAAAAGAGCTGGGTTTTAGGACTGGTGTCACCAATGAAACTGGTGTGGCATGGCTTGAGATTTATAGGAAAGACAAACTGGCAGGAGTATGTGAAGAATAGAGGCATATAAAGAGTAGAGGCATATAAAGAAAAGCACATACATTAACAAAACAGACTTAAGTGCCTATTTCATGTCATAGGAGATTTTTGATCAGGTTTTCTTCCTGTTTCGCAACAACAAAAAAAAAATTCAATAATATTTATGCAATTATTGACTTAGTATTAGACATGCTTTTTTCTAGTACTATCTTGTTATATTTCAATATGGATTATGGACTATATGGATTATATTTCACCTGGATTATGTATTTTTATAACAATGTATGTAACATACATTTTTCCATGAATTTTATTTCCTTTCAAATAGTTTGTTGAAACTGTCCACATGTTGGATTAGAATGCAAAGAAATCTCAACATCTTTTTTTTTTTTTCTTAATAGTTATGTCTGAACACATACAATGACAGGGCTATCAAGATTTTCCATGTCTTTCAAAGATCCATAGAAGTCTGATATTTTACCATCAGTGCACTTTACCATCAGTGTTATATTTATCTTCTTATGAAAGAAATTCAGTGTATATGTCATTAAAAAAATCATTTGTACATATACCATCTGCAAAACCTCCTTAGAAGAAGAAAACACTTTGAGCAGAAGTAATATTATGCAAAATAGAAACAAATAACAAAGCAGTCAATTTGCTAAGACAAATTAAAATGGCATGGCAGATATTCTGTGAATATTTGAAAGCATCACCTCAAACAAAAAATATTAGATGTATTTTACTTGTTTTTAAAGGTACTCAGAATCATTTGATTTATATTTCTGATCCAAAAATACGTAAATTGGAAAAGAATATTTCTTGTGAAGATTGACATGATTTTTAACTAGCTCTGTTCATAAAAACACCTTTTTAGAAGTGCCTCTGTAAAAGGACATTATCTCTCTGTAAGTTTTAAAATTTCTAGTGGAAAGACCTTTCATAGCCTAACTTGCACTGTATTTTGCTACCTAAAAAGCATTAGAGCCAAATAAGTACTTAGTTAATTTTGGGTATGTATATTTTCAGTTTGTGTCTACTATGATACTGTCAGCTACAGGAACATGAATGCAAACAGTAAATCACAGACAACAGGAGAACTGACTATAATAAAAGTAATTTACTTGTTTAATCTTGTAACATGTAAGCCATGTTTAATCTTACTTCTAGGCAACATTAGGAATTCCACATTGCTACCTTCATGCCTGAAAACATATATTGAAAGACTGATAAGATTATACTGCCAGTTCAGCTAATATTAGTAGCGGAAAAAATATCAGAACGTAAGAGAATAATCTGAGGATATCAGACTTCTGTCAGTTTCTTCTTCCCTATGTCAGCTAGAATGTGATATTAGACAAATTTATACAGAAGTAAGGCCACATTTTTAAGCAAGGAGGCAACAGATGAATTTTGAGAGTCCCTCTAAAAAGTGTATTTTTACTGAAATATTAGTTACAGGTTTGGCATAGGAAGTGCCAGAGAAGGTCTGCGTCCAGAACTGAAGAAGAACACCAAAATGATGATGCAGAAGCAACGCATTCCCAGTGTTAGTGCATTTGGAGGGCAGACACAATGGCAGCAAGAGAGCCAGTACAGCTTGATTTTTACTTAGAACTAGTCTCAATCCTGCAATAGACTGAAAGTAATTCAGAAATGCTCTGACAGTAATTTGGTAGAGATTAGCAGTGACTAAAATGGTCACAGAGCTATACGCGCATGTTTTTGTCACAACATATAGACATAGATCCCTGACAGCACTGTCCCTCTGAAAGTTCTAACGAACTAACTATAATGAGCACTTTGTTAAAGAAAGAGGAAAGCTATCCAAATTATACGCTATTTTTTCAAAGCCAAACAGAGCCTAAGTTTTAATAGTATTAGTACTTAATGCCTGTCAGATGTCCAAAACTGCTCTAATTGACTTTACTTGTAGTTGTGACTGCTGGGCACCTCTGCAACCTTAACGCTGACATTTCCTAACATTTGAGTACATGGCTTTTCAGCCTTTCCAGACTCTGTTTACATTGGTCTATCGCTCTTTTAAAAGTCACTTTTTTTGCTGTACAAAAACAAAGCAAACTAAATGTCATGAGAGCTTTGTGAAACCATAATGAGCCCTGCACTAAATGTTAGATGCACTGGATACTCAAGCTAATTACCAGTTAGTTTCTATGGCTATATGTATGTTAGTAAGTAATTTCAATCAATAGAAGAGCATCAGCAGATCAAAGCAAATGGTGCCGAGGCCCCTGCAATGATATACGTGGCAAGGGAGTTTACCTCAGATGAGATTTAATCTAGTTGCCTGAACTGAATGCTCCCACCAGGCATGTGAGAGCTGATCCAAAGCGCCATTCATTAGTTAGGACCCTTACCTCTCCCCAAAGTGTTACGGTGTAGTTCACCTGGAGTGGAGGTTTTTGTTTGTTTGCTTGTTTGAGTTTTTTTTCTGAGGGTTTTTGTGAATTTTTCTTTTTTTGTTCTGCAAATGCAAAAAGCTGTGTGACTCATCTCTCTGATGTGAAGTGAGTGGGAATGCTGTGGGGGTTCTGCTTGGACCTCAGCTTTGCCCCAAAGCAAAACATGAACATAGACATAAGATAACGGTACCTGTTGCTCAAAAAGAATGCTATTTTGCCAGTCTATTTGATAGTTATTTGCTGAGAAATTTTGAATTATTTTCTAAATTCTGAAGGAAATGTGTGACCAAACTTTCCTGCTCTTCTTTTCCCTGTTATTTTACCTTTACTCCAATTTCACTTTACCTTTTATTTTTTTTTTATTCCTGCAAAATGCCAGTGTCCTGAGTGTCTCCTTCCTCTTCTCCTACACTTCGTCCCTGCATATGAAAAAGGCTGTTATTTTTTTTCCTTATCCTCCACAGTGACTGTATGTCAATGTAGGGAACAAAATCATTATGAGCCTTCAGTTCTGGGGACTGACTCAGGGGTCCAGCAATTGGGTAGAGAAATTTCCTTGTTTAGTACAGATAGAACACAATCAGAGAGAGGTTAAGGATTTCAACTTTGAAGTTCAGTTCCCAGTGAGATGGCAAACTCAAGACAACAACATGGATGATAAAAAATATAGAATACTTTCGTATTCAGGAGAAGTTTCATATTTCAGGAGGAGTTAAATGAACTAGGACTCTTCAGCTAGGAAAAGAGATTATTGAGGAAATGTGAAGGAGATCTGTAAGATGAATATGAAGACTCTTACTCTTACTTAAGAGGGAACTCTTACTAGCAACGTGAATCCACACTAGCATTTTGTTCCAATTTGGAGAACACTCAAAGCAAATATACACTTTGGTTCACATTGTAGAACAGCTTCAGTGTGCTTGAAACAGATTCATTTAAAATGAAAATAGATTGAAAGATACAATCCAGATACTGACATAAATGACCCAGCCCCTAGCAGGTATTATTCATGGAACAAAGTTAGCTTGAGGCAAAACCCTTCAAACCCATACCGTAGGGTATAAGGTCATTGGCACGAAGCTTCATTCTACAAATTCACTTCTATTATACTTCTATCATACTACTTAGAAAGTACCCAGACAGCAGAATGTTAGAAAATCAAACCAGCAGACAAGTCATTCCATGCTTGTCACATTATCGCACCTTTTTTAATCAGCACAACACAAAGTCATTTTCTATTTCAAGCTGAGTACCCTGAATTCAGATTCAATAGATCTTTGAGATTCAGAGTTGTCTAGCTGCTTGTTTTGCTTAGTAACTATGTCTTGCAGGATGTCTTTCCAGTGATGTCTAGCAAATATCCACTAGTATCTTCAAGGCAGAGCAAAAAATAATCAATCAACAGTGCGTTCAGCAAGTTTCTTGGTAATGTTGGGTGCCTTTAGACATGGCTAAAGAACACCTTGAACACAGGCTGACTATTCTGTATCTGCTGCTATTAGATCAGGAATCATGGGGCATTTTCTCTTCTGAAAAAAGAAATGTTCTTTCCAGGTACAATTGCCTCACAGTGGTTCTATATGCATCTAATCCTTGGAGGTTCTACATTAGTATTTTGGTTTGGATCAGGAGTGAAATTCTGAAGTGATTCTGCCAGTGCCTGCACCTGTGGTGCTTTGGTTCATGTCATATCTCAAACAGAAGGTATGAACTGCTTTGCTTTCTGATTAAACTGCAATAAGTAAAAAGATGCACTACAGGACTTTACCTAATATATTCTAGCATCTAACAGAAATGCATTCCACAGAAACACTATAGGAAAAAAGAAATACCCCGAAATGCATGTAATGTAGACATCAGGTCCTCGGCAACAGCTCTTTCACTCTACAGATTTACACTTACTGGACCACACTACTTGCATACCTATCCATAACCCCTATTTCCTCATGAAGTAACAATGATGAACTGTTTTGTTTGTTTCAGATTTATTTTGATAAAAATGGAAAAAAAAAAAAAAGAAGTTACAGAAGGCTCAGAATGAAAATAGTGGTGGGAAAGTTAATAAATTAATGATAAATTTTATTTTGGCAGTGTTAGAATCACAAATTCAGAAGGCACTGATGATTGTCTGGGTCAGCAACTGCAAATTAAAGCTATCCCTACAAGATCCCAAGGGAATAATTAAAGGGTACATGAACAAGCTTGCTGCCACAATCATGCATTTTTTAAGCTTGAAATACAGTTTTGAATAGAATTTTTAAAAGAAAATATATTATTTCATCTGTACAATTTCAATTTTCAGTGGTATTTAATGTGTTAAGGTTTGATCTAATGATTTCATGTCATATCAGGAAATGAGAAATCAGAGATCTGTTATGGACTCAGGTTTTTACACTTTTCAGATCAAAATGAGTTCATTTTATTACTTGCCTATAAATGCTCCATGATCAAAACATGCTCCTAATAAAAGTGTGGTAATTTGTATGCATGGCATCACTATAATTCACCGACAGAAAATGAAGTGAATAGTCTGAAATTTGCTCCACATTTTGACTTCCTTACTTAATTGTACATACATCCCACGAAAGAAATCTGTTACAAGTCGAGATTTTCCATGTTATCATTAGACACGTTTTTATGGTGCTACTACAAAGTTTGAGGAAGGGAGATGGCCACTATTGCTTCATCAGAATTCAAGATTTCACTTTCCTTGTATGCATTGGTAAGGAATGCCAAAGTTCCTCTTCCATAAATCCACAAAACTTGTAATTTATACTTTAAATGAAGAGATATCTTAAACCAGTTAGGGCTTTAAGGGTGCACAGTTACAGAGATTATATGCTACTGTACAAACTCTGCTGCAGGTAAATTCTAGAAATAGAGCCTCGTGCTGGCTATGTGGCCAGCAGGAGAAGAGGGTAGTTTAATAGTGGTTTAAGAGTCCCTATTATTTCAGAAAGTTTGTATTTAATATCTTGTCCAGATGGAACAGAGATGGTTCGCAACAGCCTCTTTTCTTCTATACTATTTAGATTCTGTCTCTTTTTCCCTGCTTTCACAGCTTGCTTATTATTTGTATCCTTGGATCCCTGGGATTTGTACTTTGTGCATGTCTGCAAAACATCTCCTGCAGCTGGAACGCTACTGACATAGAAGTGGGAGAGAGTAACAGCAGTACAGAGAAGCAAAGATACTGACAACTGCAATGAACAAAGAAATGGGAACAAGTTAATCTGACTTCAATGCAAATTCCTCTGTGTATGGAACACTCCTTTCACTGTTCAGTGGTGTGCTGAATATAATTCTTTCTCAAATAACCCATATAATATTGTTTTAGAGTGAGAAGATGTAGTACATTTAAAGCTGAATTCCGCCTATGACACAAGACAAATTAATTACACTCAATCAGCCAGTTCAGCTAAATGTTGAATGTCAATTTTAACTCCATCATTTGTTTGGTAAGCATGTCTAATAAAACAAAACCTCAGACTTTATCTCCTCTTGACTTATCCATTTAATCAAAGTAATGCACAGAACATCAACATGATTTAATTTTTAAGTACAAATAAATCATATGCACTTAGGAGTCTGGATCTCGGGCTTCACAGTTAGGATATACATCTACTACAGAACCTGCCAGCAATGCCTTCAAGTATCTGATAGTTGTATTTAATTTAGCAGCTTTGTCTCCTTCTCTTACTCTTTCATCTCAGTCACTGTTTTTCCTACATCAGAATCATTAGTGGTCACACAGAGATACTTGCCACTGGGTTCAAATGTCTGCAAGCTGTCAAAGTGTTTTAGTGTAAGCGTTTGTGACTGAATGTTCACTGGCACTCTCATCATGCAAGAGCTAGACTTGCCAATGTTATTTACACATGATGATAAATGGACAACATTACTCTTTTTACCATAATGTAAGCAGTTCTTTTGGGAGGCTAAGAAATCTTTCAGTTTACCATTCAAGTGAGCTACTTTTACTTTGTTTCAGATCTTTTTTCAGATTAAACTTTATCATACATAAGTGCAAATATTATGCTATTGTCAAAAAAAAAAATCTAACCTGAAAAAAGGGCTTCATTGAAGAATGCTTCTGGATGTAATAATCTGCAGAAATAAAAGTAAGAATAATGCATGCCAGCAGCAGCTGTAGGTCACAGAATATTTTCTGCTACTTTCGAATGTATATTAGAAATATTTTTGTTCACTGAATTATATATGTTCTCTATTTTATTCCTCTCTTTATCTCTTATTAAAGTTATTTACATAGAAATATGGGAAAAAATGATGCTGGCTGAACATAATAGTCATACATCATGAAGAACTTGAAAAAATATATAAATTCAGAAACAATGCTGCTTTAATACTGTATTCATTACCAATGAAATTAACATAAAAATATATTTTTATTTCTATGAATTTGTTTCTCTAGTTGTTTCTCTACCTGAACTCTACCTTAATCAGGTTTGGTCATATTACAATTATTTCCACAGCAATCAGTTTTGATGTCACAAACAGAGGATTATGACTTTAGTATACAAAAAGGTGGCAAGAAAATTAACTGTTAGAAAAAGCCTGGAGGAGGAGTGTTCATATTTAATTTCCCTAGTACAAAATAATAAAGGAACTTAATCAAATATCTATGAATATGGAAGGAAAGGGCAAGTGAAATATTTTCATGAGAAACAGGATTATTTCAAACTGGTAATAACTTTATTATTCTGAAATCAGAGATGGGATTTAAATGAGATAGCTTTACAGGTGTCTGCCTTTTATAGGTGCCTGTCTGATAAATGATGCAAACAACAACAAAACTGACTTCATAATAGGGATCACAAGCAAGTCTCTACCCACCTTTAGAAAATTCTAAGATGGCTATTTGGAGAGATTAGTTCTGTCTGAACATGAAAAGCATCTGTAAGTAAAGGTTCAAATCTGGTTTAAGAAGGTGGAAGAACATTGAATACTAATCTACGTTGGTTTCCTCAGTGAACACTGTGTAACTAACTAAAGAAATCAGAGAGTGATGCTGCATTTACCAGGTAGGTATTAGGCAGATAATATTTTTGATAGAGGCAAGAAATTGGGTAAGAACAGAGAAAGAACAGAGAAGGGAATATCTAGCTTAATTCGGTGTTGTCAAATCTACTGAGTCTTTGGAAATTTGGCTTAGAGTGCATGAAACACTGACAGCAACAATGTCAGAAGCATTAGCGGCTCTCTTTCAGACTTTGGGGAAGGTGTTGACATTTCAGAAGATTTAAAAAGGTCAAACACAACCTTTATCTCTTGTAAGAGGGAAAAGATACAAGAAATTATAAACTACTCATCTTACTTTCAGTTTCTGAAACAATACTGGAAGAAATTAAGAATTTTAGAAACACAAAAGATAGCATGAAGATGAATAACAGCCAGCACACATTTGTCAAGAACATATGCAGTTCAATTATCTTCTAAGAAGGAAGCCTTATAAATGAGTATACTAATATACAGTAACTTAAAAAAATTTTTGATATTCCCTCATATGATGTTTTTATGAGCAAGCAACATTACAGACAAAACTATTCTAAGATACATGCAAAACTAGCTTAAGAACTATACTCAGGGAGTAGTTATCAATAGTTCATTGTAAGACTGGAAGGATATTTGATGATCAACAGATGTAGAACTAATACATTGATGTTCTTCATGCTTCTTTGACAACTAGGGTGACAAAAAATGAAAATTTATCTATAAAAGTCACAGACAACAAAGTAAAAATGGTTTAGAAAACAGGACCAATGAAAATGTGGTCTGAAAGAAACAGGATGGAGTTCAATATGGAAACAAAACAAAAAAACAAAAATGTTCTTCATTTAGTTAGAACAATCAACTGCAAAAATATTAGATGGGAAACAACTAGGAAGGTTGCACTGGCATTTTGTTTGAATTCTTCCAGTAATTCTGCTTTTCAGACACTTTATTTGCTGGAACTGGATGGGTAAACTTCTTTACATTATATATCTCAGATCTCTTTTGAAAGCTCATGGTATTTAAAATAGATTCGTCTCTATTTGTTAGATCACACTTTTACATTTTGAGTTTCTATTTGATACAGTACTATTACATTTATTGAGCATAGCGTTATCATTTCTTCTTTGGTAACAACCAAACAACCTATGTGGTATTTCACATTTCCCAGTCTAATGTTATAATGCACATTATCAAGTATTTATTTGTTGTTTACCATTTGCTCTCTCCTCTAGAAGAAACAACAGCAAAATAGGAGACTAGCAGTATTTTATTCAAATTTCTGTAGACTTGTAAACTTGTTGAACTTTGAGAACAACTCAGCCCATAAATATCCAGAAAGTTTGAAAATGATCGGGCATTTAATTCAACATCCATTTCTGGAATTGTAAAGGAAGTTTTCCTTGGGGCAAGTAGGCTAATGTTTCTAGAAATAGTCTAGGAAGGAAAGGATAATAGTTACATGCAAAATATTGCCAAAGCAGTTCTCTGTTTCATTTCAGTATCATCAGCTGTTTAATGATCTGAGAGAGAAGATAATGGCATCAAATATTGACATTTGAACTGCTCCACTAGATATTAGTTTTCTGTATGCTATTTTGTTCTTTATCATCCACCCTCCCATACATACTTTATTATTATTATTATTGGCTACTAGAGTCTGGAACTAAAGAAAATGTAGCCCAGGAAAATGGCCACCGGAGACAAGGTAACAGAGGCCAAAAAAAACCAACAAAAAAACAGAGAGCAGAATCAGCTGGGAAATTGCAAGTTTTCTGAATATTCAGTATGAACCAATTTTAAGTGAAAAGAAAAAGAAAAGATATGGATCATTAATGAGACTGTTATGAAATTCTGTAAGTTTGAGGATAAAGAATCTCTGTTTAATGACAGTTCCCAGTTTTCCTTCTCTGAAACCATGACTGAGGACTAAAGAATAAGAGATGCAATAGTGAGTGTTAAGCTGATGTCTTCCAATTTTCAGATGACTAATACAAATGCACCATCCAAAATTAGGTTCCTATGTTTAAAGTACCATGCACAAAGACATACAGCTCAGATCACAAAGGTAATAATATAAAGTACAAGGAAGTATATAGAATATATAGTATAATAACACCATTTCAATGAGTAAAATACAGTTGTTGACTTTAGTGACAAAGCAAAGAGCTTTTCTGTTTTTATTCTTTTGTTTGATTTTTTTAAGGAGCCACTTAAATATGATCACAGTCCCTGGATATAGCTCTTTTAAACAAACAAACTAATCTTTTCTTCTTCATTTTTTTTTTTCCCTAGAGATTAAAGCACATTCTTATTATCATCTTTTGGGAAGGCA
Organism: Penelope pileata; assembly: GCA_013396635.1. Lineage (NCBI taxonomy): Eukaryota > Metazoa > Chordata > Aves > Galliformes > Cracidae > Penelope > Penelope pileata. Next base: position 91,637 of record WBMW01003431.1, on the reverse strand, counting down.
ACAAGGTATGACAAGCATTATCCCAGAATTAATATGCAAAACAAAGACTTTATATTCCCATTTGACTTAGGAAAGAGATAGAACAGATTTATTTCATTCATACTAAATTCCCAAATGGGACATAATCAATCCTTTGCCATTTTCAGATGCCTAAATCAAAAATTAAGCTCCTCAAAGCCCATGCAGTAGTATTGCCTAATGCTGGCAGTAAATTACTTCCTTGAGTACGTAAACTCTTACACGTGTGTTTCCAGCACCAAATTCTCAGTTTTTGAGAACACTGAGACTGTATGTACATATTGCAGTAAATAAGAAGATTTTTTGCACACTTCTAACTACTATTGGTCTCACAAAATGGGATTCCACCACTTATCTTCCTTAAATGATTTAAGCTTTTGGAGACATTAAGGTATTATGTGGCATAGAGACAAATCAGAAGAGCAAGAGCTGTTGTGCCTGGCATTCTAGTCTTCCTGTAATTCACCAGATGGGAAGCTTACTCCAGATGAATGAGAACCAAGTTAGTTCTGTATGTCTGTCTGAGGAAACTTGATTCAAATTTTTATAGTACTCAAATTATTCATTCTAGACTGGTTGGATACATCTTATCTATATTTAGCAGTATAAATGTCACTAGTTGTCAATGTCAGTACCTACAGCAGCAGTCTATTCTAGATGACTGTCTTTGGATGGAGTCCAACTTATGCCTACTTCTATTTTTTTCCCATTATCTAACTCTTTCTATTAACTACATTTCTTCTTCAGAATAAAATCTTTAACAGCTCTTTAGTGACTAAAGTTTTATGAGATAAATTCCAGCCAGGGTACTTAATGCTGAAGGCTGCCTCTCCTCCAGTATCTCCTCCTGAAACTATTTAATTTTCTGCAGAATAGCTTAACATATGTAAGACGTAAGATATGCTAAGTGTCTTATGTAAGACAGATATAGACAGCATAATTCAGTAGTTTAGAAGGTCAGCATGCAGGCATTTGTACTCCATCAACAACTGCATATTTATAATACACAGTTGATCCTATGGGGAATAGTCTACTGATTTGAAATTATTTAAAGAATTTTTGAAAATTAGAGCTTTTGTTTAAATAAGTGTTTATGGGCAGCATTCTGCATTTCATCTCCTGCTGAAAGTGTTCTTTTATTTATTCTATTTGTGAATACAAAAAACTGCCATGAAATCCATTTTTACCTTTTACACATCACTGTATTTTTGCATGCAGTTGTTGTTGACTGAAAATCATTTAAAATAACTTAAAAGCAAAGAGATATTGGAAATGAAGCCACATTACTCATTTTGATGCTGCTTGGAGATGAAAGGTGGGAAAAAATCTGTTAAACATTGTTCTTTTTCAGTAGTAGAACACACTCAGCTCATCTGAAGTGGTGGTAAAAAAGTTCAAGATTTAACTATACAACCACTCATAATCAATTACTTCATGTCTGGTTTACTTTGAAAGAAAATAAATGCTGAACCTGTAGGAAAACAGATCTCAGCAGAAAGGTAATTGAAAACTTGTAATATAAATCAAAAGAGATAAGTACATTTATCTCTTAAGACCTTTATTTAAAATCTGGATTTACAGCTTTTTTGATGCTTTTCCTAAAACAAAGCACAGTTCATGTTGTATTAGTCTTTATAAGTCCTGAGACAAATAAAAGTAAATACTAGGATAGCCTGCTTAAATTTATTTCAATCCTTCAGTATATTTCTCTAGAAAAATGCAGTATCTTCTTCATAAAACATAGAGGGGCAAAGATTCTATGGTAATATTCTAATTTCTTCATAAAAAAGTCAGTTCCTAACTTGAAAATTTTGAAGTATTTAATCAGTCTTTTTGTCTGGATTCCTGTGGAAAAATAAAAGAGTGCAATAGCTCTATCATTCATTAGGGAAAACTTTAAGAAAAGTTCCCTGCTATTTACCATGTGTTTGACACAGATGTTTGTTACCTTCCCCCTCTTCTTGAACAGATTTTCACAACGAGACCAATGGAACAGTGTTTATGGTTGAATAAGATTGACACAAAATTGCAGAAAAAAATTAAATCAGTTATATTTTATTACAGATATGCCTTATATTTGTGACATCTACATTTACAAGATCACTTTCAATAACTGAGGAAAGATGTATTGAACATATGAATTAAAGTATGGGTGAAAAAGTGGCTGTGCAAATGGGAATTAAGGATCAATGCCAATGTTCAGTCTAACTGGGAAGTGATTTCAGATACTTCTCAAGAGCTGATTCTGAGGCTAATGACGTCAAACATCTCTATCAGTGATACGAATGATCCTTCAGAATGGACATCCAGTAAGTTAATAAATTACACCATTTTTTTCTGAGGTATAAATAATGTGCTTGAGGATAGAACTATTATTTAGAAAGGCTTTGACAGGTGAAGAAATAGGCCACCATAAACCTCATTTAACTCAGCAAAGACAAATAACAAGCCTTGCATCTGGGATAGATCAACGTGCAACTGCAGCAGCTCTAAAGTCTTAGGGGTCCTAGCAGATGACATGTGACATATGACAAGGTCTGTTCTGTAGCAGGTATTCCTAAACTGGATTCAATATTTGGTGACCTCATGGCTGCCAAGTAGAGGGAATAATCGCTTCTCCATACCTGCTGGCATGCGACTCCTACCCTCCATTCTGGACCAAAAGAGATTGTTATGGTTGACTGCAACACAGCCTTCACATTATTTCAGGAGCACTGATTTAAAACAAACAAAAAAGCACACAAACCATCAAAAACAAAAAACAAACAACAACAACAACAACAACAAAAAAGTTGTGCTAGGGTCACAAGCATATCACATGAGGCTGAGAACAGACTCAGCACTAAGCATAATGTAGCACAGATTTAGCCAGTCTTGAGGTGGCTAAAACAAAAATGGATGGAAGCTGGCTTATGAGTGTGGTGTTTTCATACTGATAAGACTTGACCTTGAGCACGTTGCTTTCTTGCTTCTCCTCCTCAAAAGAACAGAGGGAGAAAATATGATGAGAAAAGGCTCCTGGGTTGAGATAAATAGCATTAAAGGAAAAAAAAAAGAAAAAAAGAATGAAAGGAAATGATGCTTGGAAGTAAAAGGAGAAAACAGCTATTCTCTACTTCCCATTAGCAAGCAATGCTTAGCCATGTCTTTGGAAACAGGGCCCCAACACACGTAACAGTTGCTCAAAAAGACCAACACTTTCATAATGAGAATCCCTCCTTCCTCTTCCTCAATTTTTCTTGCTGAGTATGTGTGGACTCAATGGTCTGACACGTTAGAGTGACGGGAGTATAATGCTCTGGTGGACACCAGTGTAAGAGTCACTTAGCCCTGGGCTGGTCTTCAACTTGTTCTCTATTTCATCTGCATTCTGTTTCTTTTTCTTTTCTTTTGATAACTTAAAGAAGTCACCACTGATTTACATAAGTTCTGACACTTTCTGCTGTGTTTCATTTTGGAATGTTTTTCCAAACAATGTAAAGGAATTCTCCACAGCAGAACCTAAAAAGAAAGTGGTAAAATCATAGCATATACTGTGATAAACATATGCTTATTTACCTTTATCTTCTTGCTCTTTTTCCTCTACCGGGCCTCATCCTGAAACAGCTACTGCAAGCTTCTTCATCAGTAGGGCTAAATGGACTTACTACTCACCAAGGAGTTTGACCATTCTCACAGATAAAATAGGATTTTATGTTCCTGCAGTGCTATATTATTAGCAAAATTATTTCCGTATTCTTTGCCTAGAAGTCTGATTTATTTGCAAAAGGAATTTCTTGAGTCAATTGCATCTTATGTTATTGAAGATGGCTGTGTCATCTCTCCTTGATCCCAGTAGAATACTCTTTTCCACTATGGCAACTCCCAGGCACTCAGGAGGACAGAGCTGAATATCTTGTTTCCTACTGTAGTCTTCATTCTTTCTAAAGAACTGTTTATAGTCATAGCTCAGGTTTCCTAATATCCTGCTGACATCTGAATACAGTATCCCAATCTCAAGATGATTTTGCTACATTAACTATACTGCTGCTTTCTTGCAGTATTGATATCACAACTGTCTTCAACTATTTCATAGAAACATTGTCTCTGAAATACTTTCTCTTAGTTAAACAATTTTCAAGTAAAAATGAAAAATACTCAAGAACTGGCTTGGGTAAATTTATCAACAGAAAATAGATACTTTAGTTATAGAGAAAAATATTCTTGCTGCTAAGTTGTTTTTCATGCTGAAAAACAGGTACAGTTAGTAACCGATGCGACATTTAAATAACATTTTCACTTTAATGCACAGTGTCATTTGAATGGACTCCAATTAAAGAAGGCAGAAGGACATACAAGGTAAGATAATCAGCTGTCTACAGAAACATCTGTAGAAATTATCATTTTCAAATGGCTAAACATAAGAATTGCTAACATAGACATAATTTCAAAATTAGGCTTCAGGTTACTGAGAACAAAATTTAACTATGAAATATTGATAATAATCTCGTTCACAAACAAAAACATTCAACTCTGTCCCATCCCTCTGTCCCTTTGAAAGGGCTACACTGCAGTTACTACTTTATCCAAGTGACTTATTTTCCTGGTTAATAGTGCACTTGAATTTATTGCCACAAACTTTTACATACTGGAGAAAAATATTGCAAAAACCTCTCAGTCTAAAAGGAAAGAATTTCTTTTGAAACATCTTTTGAATATTGAGATTGGTTAGTTTAAGTTTAACAAGTTCGTTTCATTTTTGTTTCCATTTGTAAGTCCAGATCCATAATTATATCCTTAAAATTGCACTATGCTTACAACCCTTTAACTTCATCTCCCGTATGGGAGTACAGTTATATATGTAATCTGTATTTAGAATTTGCATTTGGATATGTGACTTTCAGATCAAGATTCTGGTAGAAATACACATGCAGATTCATGTACAATTTATAGTTCTTTTTTTTTTCATTCCACATAACTGCAGTATTTTAGCTGATAGTATGTTCACTTTCTACATTATTTGAAACTGAAAGAGTTGCAAACAGATTAGGAATTAAGAAAATGTGTTCACTTTTTGGCTTGTCCCTAAAACAACAAGTATTTCCCTAGAATACAGTCATAGACATCTTTTACAAAACTCAAAGCCACAAGAACAAGTCCCTTGCCATTTAGAGACCGAAAAATCGGTGGCAGATAGTCATATAGATTTCACATCAAATACCTTTTACTAGGCAGTCGAGGAACTCAGTATCAGAATTCTTACTCTACCTACTCTATAGGTGAGATAATGAGATGGTAAGTGACATGAGGGTGAGATTCACCTGACACAGAGAAGTTTACACCAAGCAAATTAACAAGATCATGACATTACTGAAAGAAATGCAAACCTTCCAGTTCGCATGTGATCCCACCTTTCATTTTTCTTATACCAAATGCTGATGTATGTAAACATGTACATTTACCAATGCCATTTCTCTGTAGTTAATGGGGATCATTTAACTGTCTTCCATAAATTCTTGCCTGTCTTACCTACAAATACATCCTAGCTGACAACTTCGACTAAAAGACTAATTTAAATGGCTTAGAAATTAGATTAGATGTAGTGCTCACTTCTAACTAAAGCTGCAAAAATGTCTTTTTGAACACATGCTAGTGAATGGTTGAATCATTCTCAACATTTCCAGGCACAAATTTGACACTGTGATGAGCAATAAGGACCTCTGCTGATGTCACAGATTTTGGAACCAAAGACTTTTACTGTGTAAAATGATGCAATAATTTTGGATTCAATTGTTGTATGAAACAATTGTTGATCAAAGCTTCAAGATTACTCTCTGAATTTTTCCCAGTCCTTCAAACTGGGAAAAATCTAGTATGAGCAGCACAAGAGCAAGACATCAAGATCAAGGTCTTAAATTGTTATTTCAATTAAACTTCCTAATGCTGACTCAATTAGTTCAGAATACCAAATTCAAATATTAATGCACTTGTGGATTACATTTGTCCAGAATAGTCATAATGTAAAAGGAGAACATTACTCTTCATGATGTCACCAAATATGGGCAATAATTTTTTATGAATAATTTATTTGATAAATCTTGTCCTTTTCTCTGGTCATGAAGACATCATACTCTTCTCAAAGGTAACAGTCAAGATTGAGTGGCTTGTGAATTATTTGATAACTTACTATTTACAGCTTAAATAAAATTTGACTAGAATTATTCATTTTATCTTATGAGTGAAGGGAATAGTTTTTTTTTAAAAAAATTAGAATTACAGTGGCTTTGCTTTCTGCAAATGCTGTATAACACTTGTATACAACTCACAATTTGCATTCTTTCTAGTTCAGTAGCAGAAATGTTCACTATGAGAAATATCTTATTTTAGGGTTTATTATTATTATGTTTAAAACAAAATACATATTTTAAATATTATTTTGATATATTACTATTTATAATCAACATGAAACAACTTAAAAGTGGTAAACAATTACCACATTCCTACACTGTGACATCAAATGAAATGTTTGTCTACATTATATGCAAAGAGTATGGAAAGATTTGTTTGCAAAACTAATTGAAAAAAAATAGTGCAAAATAACAGAAATTCATGGTCATGGCAAGCCAATGAGGTTCCTGAGGCCTGTAAGAAAGCAAATGTCATTTCTATCTTCAAAAATGGCATGGCGGAAGATCTAGGGATGTACAAGCTGGTCAGCCTCACTTTGTACCCTGTAACGGCACTGGAGCAAATAATCCTAGGAGCCATTTCCAATAGTATTAATGACAAGAAGGTGGCTGGGTGTAGTCAGCATGGATTACATGCAGGGGAAATTGTGCTTGATCTTGGCCTAAAGAAATAAGTTTCTACAATGAAATGAGTAGCAAGGAGAATGAGAGGAGAGCAGCGGATATATTTCGTCTTTGATTCAGAAAGTATATCACCTGGATGATGGGACAGAGTGCATCTGCAGCAGGTTTTCAGATTATACGAAACAGGGAGGGTAGTGCTGCCATCCAGAGGGACATAACAGACTTCAGAAATGGACTAACAGGACCCTCATGAAGTTCAACAAAGGGAAACGAAAAGTCCTGCATCTAAGAGGGAATAACCAGAATAACCAGCTGAAAAGCAGCTTTGCAGACAAGCACCTGAGTGCCCTAGTAAATAAGAATTTGAAGATAAGCCATTGCAATAAGCAAAAGCAAATGCCTTCTGGACTGCTCTCGGAATAGCACTGCTAGCACTTTATTGGAGTTGATCCTTCCTCTGTACTCAGCCTATTGGTGAGGTCACACCTGGAGTACTGTGTCCAAGAGAAATATGGACATACTGGAGAGAGCTGAGTAAAGGGTATGAAGATGATAGAAAGTTTAGAAAGTTTGTTTTACAAAGAGAAGCTGACAGAGGGGAGACTGTTCAGGCTGGAGATGAGCAGAATAATTTCCCTGTATTGAGATCTTTGCCATATTAGGTGTAACAGCAAGAAAGGCATCTTACATGTTGAAAAGTACAGTCCCTAGCACATGTACACATACATATGAACATGGTTAACATAAGTAATAATTGGAATAAAACCTAATAACATTTTTGCACATTTTTTTTTTTTTAAAGTTTGTGTTTTTCTTGGCTTTGGCCTATTAGGACTTTAAAATGTGGTTAAATAATATCAAGGTAATTCACTACAGAAGCAGTTTTAAATAATCTCTGTATCTCTGAATTGTTTTGATTGTCTCAAACCTCTCACAATAATCATTATCTATTTTATTGTAACTTAAGGCTATTTTTTCTCTTGTTAATCAAACAGCAGAAATTCTATCCAACATTCTTAAGCCTAGTTGTATTGTTTAATTGGGTTAGGATATATAGATGCTTCAATAACTTTGTGTAATTCTCTCAAGTTTGTTTAGGAATAAAGAAAAGAAAACAAAGCTTACTTTTAAATTGTACCTTGAGAATAAACAATGAAAAGTGATCAAATTTATGTATATTCTTGTTACAACTGAATATATTAACAACTTTTTGTCAAAACAATTTGATGTTACTAGGAAACAGAGTGACAAAGGCCACAGGTGGTAATGAAAGAAGGATGACTTATCAGAAGTGACTAATAATGCTTGAGTTGCCAAAGTAACCAGATTGTCTCCTAAAAATGTATGCTTTGACATTCAGTTATCAATGCTACTGAAATGCAACTCTTATCATATCTGCATAGCAAATTTCATTTCCATGTAAGTGATGAATATGCAGATTCTTCTATTATTTGAATGTCTCATTTATTTCTTTCTCTAAATTGAATGCATGCAAGAAAATAAATTCTTCTTGTGAGTAAGTTTCATTCCCTTAAAGGGTTAGGTAGTGTCTTCACTGATTCGTCTTATAGTTTTGTTTTTGGGTCTTGGATGATTATGCAGTAATTCGTTTTTGATTAAAGGGTAATCATTTCTCTTTCACTTCTCAGATTATTCTTTTTCCTTTTGTCATACCTCACATTGCCTCTTTTATCTGCATATTTATATTTATATATGATAGAATATATTGCATGTGCTATTTCCTGGAGAATAAAATAATTTTGTTTCAGTTCTGCTTTGTATCTCTATTGCTGTGAAACTTCAGAAAATATTTGGGATCTGAGTCAAAAGAATCTTACATTTTCAGTCACCATTTGCATCTCTGGAATAAAGGCAAACTATATAATGAAAGAATCACGGAATGGTTGAGGTTTGAAGGGACATCTGGAGGTCATCTGATCCAACCTCCGCTCAAGTAGAGAAACCTAGAGCAGGGTGCCCAGGACCATGTCCAGATGGCTTTTGAATGTCTCCAAACAGGCAGAGTCCACAACTTGCCTGGACAATCTGCACAGTAAAGAATTGCTTCCTGATGTTCAGAGGAAACCTCCTGGGTTCCAGTTTGTGCCCACTGCTTCTTGTACTGGCATTGGGCACTCCCAAAAAAAGCCAGGCTCAGTCATCTCTCAACCATCCCTTCAGGTATTTGTATACATTGATGAGATCCCCCATAAGGCTTCTCTTCTACAGGCTAAACAGTCACAGCTCTCCCAGCCTCTCCTCACAGAAGAGGTGCTCCAGCCCCTTCATCATTTTTGTGGCCCTTCATTGGACTTCTGTCATGGTTTGACTCAGCAGATAGCTAAGTTCCACACAGCTATTCACTCACCCTCCCCCCTCCCCAAATGGGACGGGGGAGAGAAGTAGAGAGATATGCAGTAAAATGCTTGGGTTGAGATAAATGCTATTTACTGAAATAGTAAAGAGAACAAAAGAAATAACAGTACATATATATATATATACAAAGAGGATACGCAGAGCAAGGGCTCACAGCCAGCAGCGACCTTTCCTCCCAGCTAGCCCCTTCCATAACGAAAAGCACCCGGAACCGCAACAAACCAATCACATGATGCTATATGGGATGGAATAGCTCTTTGGTCAATTTGGGTCAGCTGCCCTGGTCCTGTCCCCTCCCAGTTCCCAGCTCCTTATGCCCCCCCTAACTGTTTCACTGGCAGAGGAATGCAGAACTGAGTTATGTCCTCGGCTCCGTTCAGCACTGCCAGGGTATTATCAGTTTTTGTTTATCCTCTGAGGCCACAACATAGCTTTATACTCGACACTGTGAGAAACGTAACTTCTGTTAGAAACTAAGACAACTTCCTTCTGTAACTCCATGTCTCTCTTGTACCGAGGGGGGGCCAGAAATGGACATAGTCCTCCAGGCCTGGCCTATCTTTACTAGCTTTCTCCTATACTATTATAAGAAATGTTATATATATAATCGTGACTGTATAGAGTATTGCAGAAAGAGAGCATGCCTTCCAACGGTGTTTTTCACAGTAAGACCAGGCTCCAAGAAAAGCTTTGGCAGCATTACAGCATTGTTGGCATTTTGTCTATTTTTTCCTTCATATTGCATATACAGCCAGTCAGCAGATCCCAGACCAGGCAATGTAGCACTTCTTGCTCAGGGATTCGTGGAGTAAGAGAAAGATCATGGAATTCTACAGAAAATATGCTGTGCATTAACAAGGAAGCATGAGACAGGAATCAAAAGGGAAGAACAGAAATCTCATGTACTGAACATGAGATTTGACAGATCTGAATTATATGGAGTCAACTAGTTTGACTTGCTAAAGTTTTGTTCTTTGCATGCATGTAAATTACTACCAATTGAAAGACAGTACAATATCAAATTCTACTTCCTTTGTTTATAAGAAACAAAAGTATGATATTCTTACCTTCAGAAACTGGCTGTGCAAAAAATCTGTATAACACCAACACAGACATACAATATCATCCTGGCAATAAATGGCTTCAGGAATTCAAGCAGGAATTCAAAACATTCCTCAGCTGTTGAATATTGCAGGCTGCTCTCAATACAAGATATGTGACAAACATGAACAGATCTTATTGGTAAATAAACCAGTGAGTTATACAATTTATCAAGAGCTACATCTGAAATTCCAGGAAATACTTTTCTGTTAATGAAATATTTTTGTATCTGCAGTACCAGTTTTCTAAAGCAATAAGATTTATGTGCTCTAATTGCAGACATCTAAAAGTTAAACATTGGTGTTAACATACCTACAGTGATGGAGTAAGCTGAGTTTCATTTGAAGGAAATTTGTTTGACCTGTGTGGACACCTATTTCAGGATGAGATGAACTGAGTCTGACTGTATGGGGCGCCTGAATGTTTAAGCTTGGGCACTGAAGTTTCAGATACTTAAACTATGGTCTACAACTACCCATAGTGACTGCAGTATGCAAGAGACTATTCAAAAAACTGATATTTGATATTAATGTAAAAGCAGTAAGTTGAAGTTCTGTGGTTCTGTAACTATTTTTAATATGTTTTTTTTTTGATTTTAGTAATCTTAAGAATGTAGCCAATAAATCTTTCCGAAAAACATAAATATATTAAAATGTTTTAGAATAATTTAAATTAATATTACTAATTACTAGACATTGAGCTTAGTCTACAAAAATGTTGTATCAGTAGTGTCCAGATCTTAGAAACTATATTAAACATTGTAAAAATGTTTTTACTTCTTAGAAATCTGACCATTTTTGAAGTCTCTAGTCTGATTAGGACCTGCAAGCTTCATTGACTCATCAGCACCTAGAAATTAACTGACTGAATTCAATGTCAGTTGGCCTATTTAGAGAATATGCTCAGTATCTCACATGAGGCCAAAGCTGTCTTTTTGCAGTTGTTAATCTTTTCATTGAATTAAAAACTCTAAAAAGCTAAGAGATGTCTATATATATATTTTTTTTACTATAGTTAAGATCCAATCAGATCTTTTTTCTTAAAAGGTTCATATACTCTTATAAATTTTAATTTTCTTCTTGAATATTTCATTCTAATGCTTTCCCGTTCAGGTACTAATCTGGAATGCAGCAGAATCCAGAATAATTGTGATTCCCAGGAAAATGTACATGGTGGTGAATCTGTAAATTCTGGCCGTGATTCACAATAGGTTCCAAAATGAACTATTTAAATTATCAGAATTTATTAAGTTGAAGGCATTTGTCAGTTGAAATAATTCAGAAATGCTATTCTAGCCGACAGTGAGGAAACTCCGTTACCCAGAAGTTGCCCCAAGGGACCTAATCCCTTTCATGGGCAGCCAAAATTTTCACTTACAGTACTTGTAAATAATGGATTACTGGAAAGTTTACATTTATTATGAATTGTAGACTTTAAAATCAACAGATTATACAATTACCACATCAGAACTTCTGACTCAGAAGAAAATGCATGCAAGATACAGAATTAATATAAACCCCTATGTGTAAAATGGTCCTGGGATGTCTGTCTTCTTCAAGATATCAAATACAACGTACAATAAAAAATGCTAAAACATAGCATTAAGTGTATCTGAATGAAAATACTTATTGAAGAGGAATTGTCTTATTCTAGAATACAAGAAAGAAAATAGGATTTGCATTATGAAAGAAATGTGTGCAGACTACTAGAGTGATTATGAATTTTTTTTACAGGATTCCTTTTATTGTTGTTGCTGTGAACAGCACAGTAAGAGATGAATATTAATATTTCAAAGGGAATAAACAGCTAAGCAGATTCTGGCTGAATAGTACTAATATCTCACTGCAATGTCTAATGTGTCTAACCAGACTAGATGTGTGCTGTGCATATGAATCTTACTTACCACCTCTCCTTTTCTGTATTACATAGTTGTTAATATTAAATAGTAATCATGCCTGAAGTTCCCAGTGGAACAGGGGTGGCCATGTTGCTAAACACACAGTGGGCAACACACACTAGACACCTTTCCAAAACATTAGTTTCTATGAAGTAAGTGGGGCCAAGGGGAACAGAAAGTGACAAAGTGATTTGCTCAAAGTCAGTGGCAAGTCAAGGTCAAAAACCGAACCCAGATCCTTTTGATCTGATGTCCCTTCAGCTCAAGCCATTTAGTTCCATGTTATTATATGGCCTTGTTTTAAGCCTGACTTTCCCATTATAGAGACCATTTAATATTTAATGTTGAGTGAAAAGACTATTGGCTTTACTCTTAAAACGCTGTTGCATGCTATCACCAAGACAAAACGAAACAAACAAGAAATTGACTTTCATATTTAATCTTAAGTGAACAATAACAAGTACGTTACTCCCATCTGCTTCACATCTCTAATTATTTCATCTGCAAGTCTTCCAGCACATTGGAAATTTTCTTAAAATAAATGTTTGCATAGATAAAAAGTGAGTTACTCTGTCCATACGAATTCTAATTTAAAGTCACACATTGAAAGTCCTCTAGCTACACTCTGTAGCACTTAGCAAGACGCTACTTATGTCATGAAGAAAAAAAGAAAAAAGAAAAATTTAAATACTACTGTTTTATGAGATCACAGGTTTGGCAGCTCCAATCAAACTCAAGTCCATCCTGTAGTTTACAGTCTTCTACAGGATAAAGACTGGTGTCTGAGCTGGATGAGAACTACAACTTCTGTCTGCTCCAATGAAACTTCTCAGAACAGAATACACAGTTCTCATCTATGATCTCCCACTCCTCAATATCTGCCACTGTTAAAAAGACTTTCTTTAAACTGCTCTTGAACTCTCTCTAGACAATCCATTCTGGCTCATTAATAGAATGTTAGAAAGTTTATTACTTCTAATGTTGACTTATTTTTTAATTGAACCTGGGCAACATATCATTNTTTTTTTTAACCCCGGGAAAATATTTTTTTTTTTTTTTTTTTTTTTTTTTTTTTAATAGCTAGCTTTTTCAAGTTTCAAGACTTTTTCTTAACTAAAAAACTTTAGTTTCTTCTACCTTTTCTCAGTGGTTATATCACCTTATAGTTATTAATACTCTATATGGACTACTCTTAATTGCTCTTTCTCAGCTGTTGTACTCAAACCTGACCAAAATACCCCTGCATTACAGAATTTAGTTTCTTCATATGTCTTTCAGAAAATGTTTCTACATTTTTATCCTACTACATACATTGCTTTTTCTGGTAATATCATGTCAATTTTTACTTCTGCTCACTTTTTAACTCATTGTTACCCTAGGAATCTATTTCTTTAAAATGTTATATAATCAGTCATTCCCTAGTCTGCACTTAAAATGTGATTTCTCCCATATTCAATTTTTTTTGTTTACATTTGCTGAATCAAACACTATTTTCTTCCCAATGGATTCTCCAAAATAATTCTTATCTTTTTCTTTAATGTTGCATATTCAACTGCATATTAGCGTCGTTTGAAAACTGAGTAAGCATTGTTCCAACTTTCTTATCCAAATCAAAGCCATGAATATTAAATAACACTAGACATCGAAGAGACCCTGCAAACTCTTCCAATGCATTCATCTAAACTGAAGTGCTGATAACTGGTCTTTGAGAATGAATTTCCAATCAAGGTTATGTATAGCCTGCTAGCAGAGTTGATAACTAGCAAATATACAAAAAGAGGGCAGAAGCCCACAATAGACCTCATGTGACTTAGAATGTATTGCAAACTTATAATCCCATGCAGCTTGACAGCAGTTATATATGTGTTAAGAGAACACGAACAGAGAATATTTCTTATTCAAAACTAGTCACTCTTACAGCATGAAAAATGATTTTGCTAGACTCTCTTATTAGCAACATCATGCATTATACAACAGCACTGCTTGTTCCAACTGTTTTTTCTGATAAGAATCACTGCATTTTAGAAAGCAACCTCTATTTTAATATTTAATACCTCAGCATATCTAGATCTCCAAAAGTAGCAAGCTATTTAGGCTAGCAGAGCACTTCGTGTAATGTTAAAAGCATTTCTGGCATTTTATGTTATCTGCTTTTTAATGACTGTATTTTCCTAACATTAAAAATGAATTAATATCTCTTTCTTTAAGTAGTCTGCCGAATGCTGAAAGAGTAAATCTGACAGGGTTACTCATACCTTGCATATGCTGTAGAGGCCTGCTAATCAGTTTGTTTTTCATGCTTTTGAAAGGAAATGGGTTTGCTTCAAAAACTGATATCTGCAAAGCTCATAACATTTATGCCTGGGCACCAAGGAGATAAACATACATTTGTTACCTTCAAACTTCTTTAAATCAGATAGTCAAATGCTGAGTCACCACTGGCTTTACTGGCATCTAAATCCAGTGATGAGAGAGCCATAACAATTCTTCATAATTACAGATGGACTAAAATTTTCAGAAATGAACCCTCAGAGCTTTGTGGCAAAGCCTGAGGAAGGTTTGCAACAACAGCAAAACAAAGACCAATGTGGTTTTTTTTGTTTGTTTGTTTTTTCATATTCTTATCTCTAACTTAAAGTACTTCATTGTCCAGGCTTATCTCTATAAAATAAGTACTTACGTATATATACTTAGACAACTTATTTTTTCTTAAGCTTTTATCTGTCCCTAGTAAGAATTGCATGTTTTATTGTTTATGAAACAGAGAAAAAAGGCCTGGTAATTGTATTTCTAAGATAAAATTGGAATTCTACAATTATATTGTGCACTGCATTTCTGTGATTTCCTATTTTTGGTACATTTCTCTTCACATTCACTTCAATTTGTGTACTGTATTCTGAAAAGTGGCCCTTCATTCTAGTCTGAGTGGCTCTATGTTTTATCAGCCTTTGTCATAAAGACATTAGATCTATGTGACCTAATCCCATTCTAAACCATGCACATTCATTCATGCACCATATAGACACCATAGTTGTAAGACAACTTCTAGTATCAACTTGGGGTTGATATTAGATAGCCACATAACAGTATTTTTTTCATTGACATTACACTACATACTGCAACTTCTTTCAATGTTTAATGGGAAACAAATGCTTCATTAAGAGCACTGTATTAAGCTATTCCCTAAATTAAGACTAAAACAGACTAGATGCAGTGGCAACAAAATCATGCAAAATGATTTCAGAACCCAGTCTCAGAGACTTTAATCAACAGCTAAGAATTCAGACACAGATTTGCTCACCTGTTTCTCTTCTGAGACCACATAAATATACATCTTCACTACAAAAAAAGATGTATGACAAAACTCTTCTCTGAACTTTCTATGCAATACATTAATATCTGCATAGCAGTTAAGACCTAAGCCAAAAGTCTGATTGTCCTAATATTCTAATCCATACAATTCAGCTTTCTCCCACCTGCTTATTATCCTAGATCCACAAATTCTAACTGTTCCGCTCATCAGGAAGTAGAAATGGTACCTCCTTAGAAAGTAGGCAGAAAAGTAAAATCACTGTCTGTTTTTGTACAACTGCAAAGAAAGTTTCACTTTTCCCTGCATTTACAGAGTTAAAGCTCACTGTGTTAACCCTCTCCCCACCCACATGGTCAAACTGGTATTATGTTATTTGAATGGCAATATTAGTTATAGCACCTATACTAGGCATGTGATTGCACCTTGCAAGACTATTGCAGGCTCTTTGAAAATGTTGTCCCCAATATTGAATAGAAATTTGATGTTAATAGTTATTATATACTGATTTCCTTTTAGAAGCAATTGTTCCTTCAGTCACATTATGTTAGTCTTGTGCACGTTGACATTTGTAATGCAGTATCTTAAGCGCAGTAGATCATTTGTCCTAGTCACTGCAATTATTAATAGGAAGCAATACAAATATTTCACAGATATTTCAAAAATTTCATCAGAATCATCTACATCAGTTTCTAAGAAAAGCCACTGTTATTTGAAGTTTTCCAAAACACCAAACAGTGCTTCACAATCTTGACCTAGAAGTCTACAGAAACTTTCCTGTAAGGGAAAGAAACTATTTTCCGTACTAGCAGCGCCACCACAATTAGCCCCCTACTGATTTGTCATTAGCCTCAGGGCTCAGTCAAGAAATTATATCTGAAAACTACTACTTGATTAGGATAAACTTATAAATTTATTATAAATTCATAGGTCTCCTAGCTATCGTTTACTGTGGATACTTTAAACTCATTTTCACAAGTCATTTAATGAAACAATAACTATCCATTACATAGCGTATTTGAACTTCCTACTAACATGTTTGTACTGGTATACGTCATCTACATGCCTTGGCTTTGTGTTCAAAACACAGAAAAATAAATAAAAAAAAAAGGAATTAAAGACCACCGGAATATCTGAGATTCTATATCAATGTGTTATATATGTGTTATTAATGTGTATAATAAGGTTAATATGAGTCATGGAGCAGTAGCTCAGTGAATTACATAAAAAAAAATCAAATGAAAATGATTATGATTTGCTTCCAAATATTATCTTAGTTAAAAAATAAAAATAAAAAATAAAAATGAAAATAAAAAGGGACACTTTCTGCCTATGAAAGATGTGCTGTCAACTCCCTCAAGAAGCCTTAAATTAGCATTAATAAGAAGTAAATCTCAAGGGATTCAGAAAACTGCCAGAGCTTAGTTCTACATCTCAGAAACAGTGAATAATACTGTGAAACATAACCTGTTGGAGCACTTTTGAGGCTCACAAAAGGCCAAGTCTGCTTCACTACAGTCTTTATAACTCATCTCATTTATTCAAGATGTAGATGCAGAAAAAAATGTTATTTTTTTTCCCTTGAGGATCACCTTGAATTTTATAGTGGAAATCTATGGTTTTATTTATACTTTTCTTATTTCCATGCCTGAATCTCAACTTGGAGCTGTGTGTGAGGAAGACAGCCCTCTCTGAGGATGTTGGTGGATTACCTTGTCCGTTCTCTGCGAACACAACCAGGAGTAGACTCTGAGGACCTATACGTCTTGGCTTCTCCTCACAGGTAGCACCCCTCTCCTCTGAGTCCCTCTATGAATGATATTTGGTGGTCTGAACCTTTGGGTAACTGTAAGAGGGCATGTTTTTCTGCCCACTGAAGTACTTTTTTCAAGTTAGCCTCTGTGTGAGAGACGAGAGTTTCTCAGGCAGGTTTGGCAGTTCTGTTTTCAAGATTTGTGCTCCTGCCACACAGGAAGGCCCAGTACAAGCACACAGGAGGCCCAGCATTGCTGGATTTATGCAAAATTTATGCAAGTCTGAGGGTTTGGAAGGTCTTGCTGTCAGGAAAACAAAGCTCCAGCCAGAAAGAACGAAGCTCTTTAGAAAGTTTAGGGCATTTGAAGCAAGAATAAAGCTGGTAAAACCTTCATCAGGTAAAGAACCCTGAAGGAGGGGAATTATGACCTATTTTCCTCCCTGCAGTGGCAGTTATGCCAAAATTGAGTTAGGAATAGCACGTAGCAGCCACTGTGCACATGGACATGTTCCATGCAGCAGTACCTGGAGGAAAAAAGATCTGAATACCACAGGCAGGACTGCTGGCCTCAGCTCCCAAAAATGGCTATGGACAGGTTTAATTTGCCAACATTCATGTAGCCAGAATCTTCCTGTACATTTGATGAAAAAGCTTCTTTTCAAACTTAAAATTTTGCTTTGTCTTGCATGGTGAACAGCTGCAGGAATAAGTGGCTTTATTTTTGTGCAATATTGGCTGAGCTTTCATCCAACCTGGAAACATGAGGAACAACAACGCAAACAGTTTTTGAATACTGTTTCTCAGGAAGATTTCAGTAACAACAGCAACAAACTGAAGGGAGTGATAGAAGTCCCTGGCCAAGTCTGTCCTCCACTTTACTGCTTTTCACTTGATTCCCTGTGGTCTGAGATACCCAAGTTTACATGTCTTCTTTGCCTATCACTATTGCTGGTTCCTCTTCCCAACAGCCTTCATTTGGCACCACGAAACCAAGCAAGGTTGGTGCTGTGCCTTTCGCCTCCTTTCCACTAGGATCCATGATGGCCATCCCAAGTTCCCCCCTTGTTTGTGATGGCTCTGCTCGCACCCCAACTAGGAGACACTGAGAAGCTTCACATATGTATATGATTAATTTCTTGCTTATGTGATATATTATTGTTATTCAGGAAACCATCAAGGACACTGAATCTGAAAGTCACTATAATTCTGCCATGCAAGTGCCATAACTTTATACTCTGAAGATATCTTTAAAAATATGATTGGAGTATTGTGTGTCTGTGTTATTTTCTTACTGGAACACAATGAATTCTTGTCAAGTCTGCTAAAATTGGAGGATTTTTATTCAGCTAAAGCTTAAATCAGTCTGACATTCAAAATGTAGAGGGATAAGAAAGGTACCCTTTGCCATATCTCACTGATACCTAGTATGCTTTGAGATCAATGTACCTTTCAATATTTGTTGTTAAGGGTTTTGTTGTAAATTCTCATAGGCGCAGTAGTCAGTGGGAGTGAAAATAGGAACAGTATTTTTGCCCCTAGCTTCAGCTTGGAAAATGAGGTGAGAGAAGATTTGTCCATTATGATTTTAGGATTTACAGTTGGGGTAATTTCTGGTTGTAAGCATTTCTCTGGTCAGACAATTGTCTTAAGACCCTTTAACCATTAGCCTTTGCTTTGCTCATTTATGTGGCCTGTCATTTGGCACCTTTCTGTTGCTTTCTTGACCTAACGGGTTTTAATGGGCTTTTATTTGAGGAAAGATCTTGTCAATGTCTTCAAAATGCTAAATCCACAACTGATAACTAGTGATGGAGGGAGATCCAGGCCAAATGGATAGCTGTAATTGGACTGAGGAGCTCCATGCTTCCAAATGACTCCTAAATCACACTGTGAGCAGTGTGCACAGCTTGCACCTGAACTCTGAATTCAGTGGGTAAAGAACAATCTGTCACTGATGCATGTGGCAAAATAGTGTCAAGTAACAAACTGGATTGCAAGCAAAAATATGAAGTGCACTTTTACAAGGAATATATATTTTATATCATCTGTCAACTCTGCTCACTGCCTTACCTAAAAAAATAAATAAATAAAAATGTGAGACTCGTTAATCTCTGTCTGCTTTTTGAATGCTTTACAATTTCTGAAGGATTTTTCCAAGGATGATGAGGGACAAGATCCTTGTTAAAGAACACTTTGAATTTCATCCAACAAAGATGACAATAAATCTTCAAACCATTTCTGACCATATGTCACAGCTCCTGAAGGCAAATGAAGGCTTTTGCATCTTTTAAATAATCTTTGGCAATGACAGCTGTAAAGATGCTTATCCTCCTCCCTACTCTTTTCTCACAAATACATGGGAAAGATTGTGCTTTCATTCACACTGCATCCAGCTCCACACATCATGACCTGAGCGACTGTAAACATTAAAAAAAAATGAAAGGCCTGCTTAATGTGTGCAAATTAAGAAACTTGTTATCCACACAGCTCATGGAGCTTCCAAAATAAAGAAACTGCCTTACATTCCTAAACTATACTACTGTTCAAGTGCAAATAGTATTTACTTTGGGGTCTCTAGTGCTAATCAGCTCCAGATACAGAAAAATAAATAATTCTGTTAGCCTCGTTATAGAATCCTTGCAATGGCTGAATTTTATAAATCATTACATTTTCTGCACTTGAAATGTGATTTTTTTAATTTGTTTTCTCCTGTTAAAAGCCTCAGTTGAGTATATCAGTAAATAATAAAGGATATGAATTTTAACACAATGGTATGGTTGTTAAAAACTACAAGGAGCATATATCTCTCTACAGAAAAACACGAGTTATGCAGATTTACCTAAAAAAACTGGAAGAGGGCAGTACTGAAAGAGAAAGCATTTATCCTTAGACAGTTTTATATTCCAGAAATTTCTAGATAAGAGCAAAAGGTATGGGCTGCATTTTTAAATATTTGTTGTGGAAAACAATACATAGATGTGCCGCAGGCAAGACTAGTCAGTCTTCATTTGCTGAAAATGGATGATTTCCAGAAGATGATTTCTCAAAGACTTCTCTGCTACTGAAATGTTATGATTGCTGGATTTTACTTATCTAGAAAGTACACAGGGAATCCAAATACAAAGAATATCCTGTGTTCAAACATATCACTTAGCTTTTGATATTTCTTGCAGAATTCTGAGTCTAGAATTCAGTCAATGAATTTCACACGTACACACAATTTTCCTCAGTATGGTTAATGATACATAGAATCATAGAACCATAGAATCATAGAATCATCAAGGTTGGAAAAGACCTCTAAGATCATCTAGTCCAACCATCCACCTACCACCAAGATAACCCACTAAACCATGTCCTTCAGTTCCACATCCAGACGTACCTTGAACACCTCCAGGGACGGTAATTCCACCACCTCCCTAGGCAGCCTGTTTCAGTACTTGACCACTTGTGATTTGATCCAGTAGATAGACAAGTCCCACACAGTCACTCGCTGACCCCCTCACCCCCAGTGGAATGGGGGAGAGAATTCAGAGAAAAATACAGTAAAACATGTGGGCTGAGATTAAAAAAAAAAACTATTTACTAAGACAGAAAAAATAAATAGAAATAGCAGTAATTATACATAAAGCAAGGGCTCACCACCCGCCAACCAATGCCCAGACAGGTCCCCGAGCAGCAGCCCCTCCCTGACTAACTCCCCCTCCTTAAATCACGTGATGTCATACGGTATGGAATATCCCTTTGGTCAGTTTGGGTCAGCTGCCCTGGTCCTGTCTCCTCCCAGCTCCTTGTGCCCCCGCCCCCCCAATCCCTTTGCTGGCAGAAGAAATACGAGAAGCTGAAGAAATGAAAATGTCTTTGGCTCTGTTCAGTGCTGCCAGGTGTTATCAGTTCTGTTTTTCTTCTAAAACCAAAACATACCTTCATACCAGACGCTATGAGAAAAGTAATTTCTGTTAGAAACTGAGACACAACTCATGTGATAGACAGGACTAAGGAATCTAATTAAAATGTTCTAAATAATCCTTATCACATTTCTCTGCTGAAAAAGTCATTATTTGCTGAATGTTGAAAATCTTACTTGGCACCCAAGATTATTTTTATTAAAATCTAACAATCATTTACCAATTACGGTAATGAATGGATACACAAGTCAATGAATTTCTATAGCCTCTGTGCATTAAGGGGCCAATGTTCCATGGGCATGAAACTGTGGAACTTCAGCTCTTAAGCTATGACAAGCCTGATACTTACAATATTGTCTAGCACATATATACATTTAAAAGTCTAGCTTCTGATTTTTACTGTCACAAGTTTGTTGCCACCTGGGTTCAGGGCATGGAATGTGAGCCTACTCCAATCTAGGCATTTCCACTGGAGGAGAAAAGGCATCTGTTGATTGTTTGATTCTGCTAAACTTACCAAANTTGATGTTTTGATTCTGAAAAAATAAAAAAAAAAAAAAAAAAAAAAAGAAGCAGCAGAAAAAGTATGGGATTTGGAATCTATCTGGAGTCTATGGGATCTGGAATCTATTAAGCATTGGGATGAACAACTTGGACTTTCCTCAGTGGTATAGCAATGATTTTACACATTACTTTTGAGGCAATTGGTTGATTTCTTCTTTTTTTCTTTTCTTTCTGCTTATAAATTTATAAATCCATTCCATAGAGTCATGAATATATTTTCCTGTAAACTGTATTTACAACTTAACTTTTGTCTGGCAAAAGAGGTGTTTTCATTTTCAGGGCATAATGAAACACATGGCACGTGCCATTTATTTGATGAAAAACTAAGCGGAAGCTAATATGCATATGCATATGTATTCAGTATGACAAATGAAAGAAATAACATACATACATGCTTTCAAATCCAGCCAAATTTATCTGAGTTGTGTTTTATACCCCCCATTAATTACATAGGAGAAACAAGAAGATCTGGAACTAAAGCAGTGTTTAAGGACCGAGGAAAATATACAGTTGAATACTGCATTGCTTCAGAGAGCTTCCATATTCTTTAGTCCCAAAATATCTCTTTCAGGCTTAAGGGAATTAATAAATTAGGCCACCGAACCACCTATTATACCTGCTTCATGGGACCACAAAAAAAAAAAAAAAGGGAAAAAAAAATTAAAGTGGAAAGATTTCTTCTTGCAATTTATTCTGCTTTCTTATAACTTAACATCTTCCCCCCAAAAAAATAAAAAAATAAAATAAAAGAAAGTCCATGAAAACAGTGGGTCAAATCATTTATTTATTTTGTAGAAGATGTGAATATGTGAAAATACAAAATCTATTTCCAAATATTCATAGAAAATATCTTATATCTGTTCTAAAGCTAATTTGTCTTAAATATAAATGTTTTTAGAAAATGCTTGTTTTTAATCTGAGGTTTGTTAATTTTTTTATGTTAAATTTTAAAAAATATAGCAACAAATGATATGAAAAAGGATGAAGCAATATATTCATGAATGAATATGAGAAATGACAGTTCAATCTACATTTAGCCAAAATTTGTGAACTATGTTATTCCTAAATTGAGCTCACATTGAAGGTGTGATCTGAGAGCAGGCATACCTGTTCTTGTAAGGGGAGATAGGTTAAAGGAGAGTGGATGAGTGGATGAGGGGGTCATGGTTTTTTTTTTTTTTTTTTTTTTTTTTTTTTTTTTGTATTGATTTATTTCTGAAGAAGATCTTATTTCGTTCCTGGATGAGAAAGTAGAATCCCAAACCTGGAACCCCCTTTACCTCCATCCCTAATTTTACAATCTTCACAACCAACAGTTTCCTTCTTGAGAATTTTTTTCATACTTGACAGCTGAAAATTTATGCCTATGGCTTCATACATACTTTGTAATATATATCCTACTTAGAAGATTTGTGCTGCTTTTACACCACTTTCTTTCCTTCCTAATGAGGAAAACACTGCAAAAGAACTCTATTATTCCTTCCATCTCTCATGTTAAAGAACACCAAGAATGCCCCGTAAATGCCACAGTACAATATGGAGGAAGACTTAAACACAGTCATTAAGCTTTCAAACCGTCTAGCTCCTGATTTAGCTGGTTTCATTCTGCTAATGTCATTTAATTACAAAAGCTGAAGTTTTCAGCGGCATGGAATAAGATATATTTGGTTATGAGTTATTAAATGTATGTAAAGTTTTTACCAGTATGTTAATCATCCATTATAAAAAGAAGCATGACACTGGTCAAAAATTCACTGCTTCACTTCCCATGGGAAGTGTAAAGTTCTAGCAGACAGTCAAAGATTACTTGTCTTTAGGATACTCCAAGTGCTGATTCTTGAAATTGCATTTCCCTAAACAGTACTTTTGTTTGGTTAATGAGAGTAATTGTCCTCTGACATTGTGAATGGCAGCAGCAGGAACACTAGTAGTGGCAAAATCAAATTAGGAGTTTTAATTATGCTTTATAGGATGCCTGCTCCTGGAACCTAAACCAGGTAGTGAAGAACAAACTAGTTCCAGTTCAGGTTAAAGAATACAGGTACCTCGATTGTTCTGGTTTCAGCCGGCAGGCCAGGAAACCCCACACAGCTGTTCGCTTACCGCCCCCCTCCTCCCAGCTGGGATGGGGGAGAGAGTTGAGAAATGAGGTAGAACTCGTGGGTTGAGATAAAAACTATTTACTAACAGAAAGAGGAAAATAGAGTAAAATAACAGTAATGATAATTATATACAAAACAAGTGATTGTACAAAGCAATCGCTCACCAGCCGCGACCGATGCTTAGCCAATCCCCAAGCAAACGGGCCCTCCCCGCTCACTTCCCTTTCTTATATTACATGATGTCATATGGTATGGAATATCCCTTTGGTCAGTTTGGGTCAGCTGCCCTGGTCCTGTCCCCTCCCAGTTCCCGGCTCCTTATGCCTTTTAACTGCTTCACTGAGGAACAAAATGTGTCCTTGGCTGTGTTCAACACTGCCAGGTGTTATCAGTTTTGTTTCTCTTCTGAAAACAAAGCATAACTTCATACCAGACACTGTGAGAGAAGTAACTTCTGTTAGAAACTAAGACATTGATGCATCCTTGAATTTTCCTGCGTAGCTCTGCCCAAATTGCCCGCTTTCACTCTTGTGTGATCCAGCAGAAGAGCAGCATACAGACACTCTGGACAGCGGGTGGCTTCCTGTGAACTTTCTATTACTTTATTTTATTAGACTGAATTTCACTCATGTCTGAGTGAGAAATTCCCTTTCTTGGCTTCTCTGATGCTAACTTGACACTGGGCCAAGCTTCTTGTATTTATCAAGACTGACAATAATTTATTAAAAATCTAGGCGACTGTAAAGGTGTCTCTTGCAGTGCAGGTTTTGTATTCAACCCTCCTTTCCCCCCAGCTGGGTGAGTTTTTTGATGAACCTCAACATTTTCCCTAACTGAGCTAGGCTAGGATAAAAATCCCCGAAAGACAAATGTAAAATAGAAAATATTTGCAAATGTTTATAGTAAACCATACTTAAACTAGATGTGTGAACATCAAATCTAAATGATTTCTCTATATATGTAGTTCCTTGATACACCCTGAGGAATCCTGCTGTCCCGCATTCATGTTGCACATCCTTAATGAGAATTTGTTCATGCTGAAACATACTGAATGTCATAGACTATTTCTTTTGATGCTTTCTGTGACTTATACACGCATTCAACTCTTTCCAATTCATAGATTTATCTAGCTCTTTGACTTAGTCAGGAAATGATTTAGACAGCTCTCCCACTCAAAGTTGTCCTGCTGCTGTAGAGTTGCGAGCATTAATTTGGCAGAACGGTGTTGACTTTCAGTCTTAACTGACCAACTACAGTCTCTGTGGTTTATGAATAATTCTTCTTTGAGTCTGTGTAAAAATTTCAGAGTGAAAATTTCAGTGATCTCATTTACATTTATTAAAAGAGATGTATTTTTATGATTACCTAGAGATTATCACATACATTTGGTATAATTATGTGTTGTGGTTTGAGCCAGCAGGCCTGAAAACACCACATAGCCTTTTGCTCACCCCCCAACCTCCTCTCAGCTGGGATGGGGGAGAGAATTGAGAAAAAAAAAAAGGCAGATCTTGTGGGTTGAGATAAAACTATTTACTAACAGAAAACAAAAATAGAATAAAATAACAGTAATGATAATTATATACAAAACAAGTGATTGTACAAAGCAATCGCTCACCGATCGCAATCAATGCTTAGCCAATCCCCAAGCAAACGGGCCCTCCCAGCTAACTCCCCTTCCTTATAGTACATGATGTCATGTGGTATGGAATATCCCTTTGGTCAGTTTGGGTCAGCTGCCCCGTTCTTGTCCCCTCCCATCTCTCCATGTCCCTGCCCCCCCCCAGCCCCTTCACTGGCAGAGAGACACAAGGAGCCTTGTTTTTCTTCTAGAACCAAAACACAGCTTTGTAGCAGACACTAAGAGAGAAAGTTTCAGTTAGAAACTAAGACAATACGAAAACAGAGAGAATGTGTTTGGCTCGTTATGTGACCTCACAGACAAACATCAAACACGATTTTCAAACAAGATAATCAACCAAGATTTTAAGTCTGTTTTTTGCACCCGTGTTTATAACTTAGGCACTACTGATAGAGAAACTACATTTCAAGAGATTTTATTTTCCCTATGTAGGAAAAAAAAATGGGTAAGTGTGAAAATAATGAACTGTGACTATGACTTGCACCAGCTCATTCTTAAAGACTTTGAGCTTTTTCATAAAAAAGCATATTAAGTCTTCTCAGTAGATCTCCAGAAAAGCATTAGCAGAAAAAATGGAAATTCAAGTAAACAACAACAATGATCTCATGTATCCATACACAGACTGATTGAAGACTTACGAATAAGAAATCATTCATATATTGTATTAAAACATCCTTAATATTTCTCCTGATTATCAGTCTTCAATGGATTTGTGATGGTATTTGGAGGATCATCATTACTTTGCTTATCTGGCTAAAGACACTTTTCTGCAAGAAAATACGCTAAAGCATGACTATTAAGCAATTTCAGTACGAATAACTTTCATGTTTCACCCAAGTAATCATCTGATGAATAATATAATCTAAGAAAGTTTACAATAACACAAAATAAATATGGTATGTGTAATGGTAATGGAGCTGCAAATTAAGGCTATCCAGCAGAAACCATTTACTCTTTTCTAACATTAGCATAAAAATAAAACCCAACTGAGTTTTCTTTCAGCCTTTCCCCGCAGGACAAGCTATACCTCCTTTAAAGTGAACTTTCAGGATAATAAAGCAATGGCATGATGAATATTCTAAAAGGTCAACACTAATTAACTGCATTAATGTATTTTACATAGAAACAGTTGTTTGAGGATATGCTGATTTTTTTCACAAGTACTTGCAAAAGTTTCTTCAGCAACACTTGAGAACTATGAGAAGTCACTTGAAGGAAAACAATTAGAATACAAGCCTTTGCAAACAATTCAGTCCACTTGATATGTGTGTGTGAATGTTTGTGTATGTTTGCACACATTTACACACAAATATGTTATGACACCTTTGCTCAGAACATTACTTTAGCAATGTCGACATGTGAAAACAAATTATATTCTCATATATAAAGGGCTAGCACTGAAGAAAGTCAAACACATGCCTGGATAATGTGAAGTAAGCTCCTGTGTAGGTTAACTAACTTGCAAATTTCATCTAAAAACTTAGCATAGTTTCAGCTACAAATAAATTGTTCCTACAAATGATCTATCATATAATTACCTTCTACCCTAAAAAAGATGGGGCTTTCCAAAACAAAATGGTCTGCCTGAATGTGAGCAACAAAACAGATTAGTTATTGGGCTTGTATGTGTGCTTACATCATGGGTTATCTTTACATTATCAGGCAGTGCACCACAACTGTAGGGATCTGTCGAACAAATAACTTCCTACTGAGTTTAGAGGATTTATTTTTACTATAGAATCCTTCTTGTTCATTCATTGTGGTGCAGAAGGGATTTGCAGACACAAATCTGTCTCAGTTTCATCCCCAAAGCCTTCACTTCAAGCATTCAGCACTGCTTCCATAATAGTAATAAAAACTGAAAAGTGGTATGATGAGAACATCTCCTTTAAAAGCATACTGCTCAACCTAAATAAAATGCTAATGTAGATGCTTGTGTTGTAAAGACATTACATGCAGCCATTCTTCAACTTCATTTATCTCAAAAGCCTTAAAAGATACAGGAAGGTATGAACCTTTCCTCTGACAAGTCTCCATCCATGCACACCCCACAACTTCTTCTAAAACCCAGTACTGCCCCAAAGTGAAGGAAAAAAAATAGTCTGCAAAAGCTTCAATGGCTTTAAGACTATGAATTTTCTTTGTTCTGGAGAATAAGAGATGTTTTGGCTCAGGAAATTATTTTGATTAATGACCCTTATTTGCAACAATGTAACTTAGGCCTCACTTTCTCTGCTACCACTCTCTCTAGTACTGCCAACATTGCTTCAGGTTTATTAGGAGCTCTAATGTTTTTCTTAGAACCACTGACACCTGCAGTCAGATATTACATTATCACTACAGCTTTCTTTAAAAAGAAAAAAAAAAACAAAAGAGGTAAGTCTAGCTGACTGTATCCAAAGCCTGAAAATGCAAATTTTAAATGCTGAGAAAGACAACTGTTCTCTTCATGGTCCAACTTTTAAAAAAATTTGCTAGTTGCCAGGTGTTATTCTGGTTCTAGAGACAGAAGCCAAGTGTCCAGTTTCATCAACACTACAACTATAAACTCTTGTAGTAAGACCTTAAACAACTTCAAAATGTGTTATCTTGAACATAAGGAGCATCTAACTTGTATTTCCAAATAAACTTATTCACAGTACCCTCTAGATTTTTAACATGATTTCTACCCTCTTAGTAGCAAAATCTTTTATTCACATTTTTGTCCTAAGGGCAAACACGGTTGTTATGACTCTGGAAATATGGTAGTTCAAGGATGCATGCTGAAGTTTGTCATGTTGGGCATCTGGAGGCTGTTTTTTACTTTCACTGCATTTACAAGTAAGTAGCCAGTTTAGTGGGTGCTTTGGGGGAAAAAGTTCATATTAATTCGATAAGACTATGAGGATATATTCCAAGAAAGAATGTAATCTCTGATGTAACACAATGTTTATTACAAATTACATGAGGAGGTAGGGGGAAAAGGCAGATCTTAATTATCGATTACAGATTGGGAACCATGAGCTATTATTTCCAATCAAAATTCCAAATATTTTTCTTAGAATATTGTTTTGTCTCCCCAAATAATAACATTTCATATTTCTTCAGTTCTCTCGTGGCAGCAAATGCCGTTAACAAAAAAAAAGTACACTGCTCCCAGTTCTTCAGAGACTAAATGTTCTTTCTCTTTAGATGATCATGATGGTGAGTTTCATATTTTTCATATATCCAGTTGGCAAAATAACAATCAACTTATTTAGCTCATATATAATATTTACCACTGTATTTTAGGCTGACTAGTCAATAAAGCCTCCATTCCATAAAAACTGAAGGAACCATTAAAATGATATAAAGAGGATAGACATGAAATAAAGAAAGGCCTAAAAATCTGCTCTTTTCCTTTGAATGGAGTACATGACTCTGCATTCTTTAAAAAGAAAGAACATAAATCACTTACCAGAAAGCTTCTCTTTATTGAATAAAAGTAGAAATAATGCCAATGCCAACACTTAAGGTGACAAGAAAGAATCACATTCTTCTTTGGAAACAGTACCTTTGCCCTAACAATAGCTATTGAATACAACACCTAAATGTCAGAGAACAGAGAAAGAAGAAGAGAAAGAAGATTTAGCATTAAAATCTACTGACAAAAATGGCATTTTCATTGTTCGTTGGAGCAAAGTCTCTTTACCATTTTCTTAAATTCTGGCTTTGCTAGGAGAGAGTATTTTTATTTCCATATCTATGTAGTGGTCAATACAGTAGAAAAAGGAGCGAAAACCAACTGTTTCGTTTCACAGAAAGTTTTCTATAGTTTTCCCTTCTCAATACAGGATGATATAAGAAGAGTAAGGAAGACAATAAAAGCCAGCTCAAAATATTGTTGAGTGATTTGGTTCAAAAGGCGAGTCAAAAGCTACTGGCCAAAAACCTTACACTTGATTTCAGAGTGTAAACAACAAATCTAGCTCATTTTTGTGAACTCATAGTGTCCTGAACAATTTTCCTCCTGTATATATTGAATAGCTTCCCTCATCTGAGCTCTCTTTATCTGTATTCAATTGCATGGCATATACTATGTTTTTTTTTCCCCTGGCTAAAATTTTCATTTGAAAAAATTTTTATTTGTAACTGTTTCTTCTATGCACAGGACATTTGTGTCGCTCTTCTTTGATCTCCTTTTACCCATACGTGATAGCCTTCAATATCGGCAATCAGTTTAGTCATTTACTTCTGTGTCTGAGTGAAGAAATAGTATAGACTCTCAACTTAAGATCCAGGCATTAGTAATTGGAGTCTCTAACACAAAATGGTCACCTGGAGTTACAACTGAGATCCACAGAGTAAGAACATCAGATTTGTGATTCTGGATGAGAAGTTTATACTTGAGTTAAGAAAACAACTGCATTTGATAGTGCTCTGATTGCTTCAAGTTTCACAGACCACAAATTACGTCTCCCATAATCAGTCTTTGCTCAGAGCAGCTCAGAACAGTAGTAATGGGAATGCTAGTGGAGCTGATAGGAAATGCTATTTATTAATCTTTCAAGTTCAAAAGTATTAAAACCAACTACAATTTTTAAACTAGAAAATACAACTTTTCCTGAGAGTGCAATGGTCAGCCTCCTAGACTTTTATTACAAAGCCAAAAAAGACTACATAAATCTTAACAATATTGCAATTCTGCTACTCATGTTCTCAGGCATTTTTCTAATGGAAACCTAACTGAGTTTTTTAAATGAACCCTTGAAGCACAATATCAACTGCAAATATAACTTTTTTTGGTAGAATTAGTGATGTTCTCACACATTTTAATATTGAGTTGATTTTCTTACCTTTGTCAAAAGTCATTTTCTTAAGTCTATATGTGAAATTATCTTTCCTATTTGTTTTCATAGTGCCTGCTACAGCGAGTGCAATATCTATATTTCTGATAAGTCACGGATTTTCTGAGAATGTTATTACGGAGTGATTAATTTGCTTTGGTTGTCATTCTATTTGAGTAATATTAAAAACATTTGTTTTTAAACACTGAATGCAACAGACATAAGAATCATGATCTTTGGCCTGAATGTAAATGCTAAAATCTTGAAAATGTGATGAATATATTCAGATAAAACACCAAAAAGCAAACAGAAGAAACTTCTAAAATAAAAAGAGGTACAAAATACTACATGCTTCAAATTTTTTGAATGTTAAAGCAGAAGAAATGTTTTTAGGCTTTTTTTTTTCTTTTACATGTTCAACAGGGTTTGAATTTTGCTACCAACAGTAAATAACCATTGATATTATCTAGTGTAGTAGCACTTTGTGCTAGTAGCGTAGTAGCACTCTGCGAATTTCTTCAGCATCTGACCTTATCTCCCAACAGAAAGAAGGCTCACTGAATTGATGTAAATACTGAGTACACTGAAGTGAGTGATAATTTTTGGTTGGCCTTTACCCTTGGTTTTTAGCAATTCCATTTACAAGGTCTGCTCCAAAAGTAATGCTTCTTATTTTTTATTATGTTGACCTACAACCTCAGAGGTGGATGTTAGTGGTATGGCAGTAGAGATTGAACCTTCCTGCCAATATTCCGTTCCATTTTGTTGCCGTGTGACAGATGGCAGCAGACGGACAGTTTGACAAAATGGGAGTGTGTGTGAAGGAAAGGTGTGGAACTGATGTCCTCCGTGCAGAAAAAATGGCACCCATTGACATTCCTCAACACTTGCTGAATGTTTATGGAAACCAAACAGTAGAAGTCAGCACACTGAGGCGGTGATGGTGCATTCCAGCAGTGGCAACAGCGACAGTGGTCACCTCTACTGGGGTAGATTTTTACGAGCACAGCATGCAGGCTCTTCTTCATCTCTGGTGAAAATGCATAGTTAATGGTGGTGACTGTGCTCAAAAATAGCAGTTTATAGCTGAGAGCCTGCTCTATCAAATGTTGTTATTGTGTTCTTTGTGTTTGTTGTAGTTTCCATGGAAATGAATAGGAGGCATGACTTTCAAAGTGACCTATGTATTTTGGAAAACGTACAATGTCACTTAAGCAACAATTTTGAGAAAGAAAGAAGAAAGAAAAATATTTAATGAATGGTTATCGGAGTTTACAGTCCATATAATGTCTAATTTTGACTGAGGACTTGGTAGGTCTTTAAATTTGGAAGTCTCTACTAGAACACCCAGCAAACTGAAAAACAGAAAATACAGTATTACCCTAAAGCATCCTACAGGCAGTTTATCACTCGTTATTTCATCATGAGTTTTATAAAGAAAAACTGTACTTTTGAGTTATAGTGAATGAGATTTGCTGCTTGTTATTACTAGGCCATATTTATATGCCCTCCAGATACTGAATATTTACCTATTCCCTATGCTTATATCTTCCCAGTTGAAATCAAAAACGTGGCTGCATTTGTCCAGTTGTAATATTCTACTCCTCTGGCAAAATGAGGATATCTTGATAGACAGTAGTCATTTATGACACTATTCATATCTGTCATTTCTATAAGCTATCTTATCACACCTTCAGAGTAAAGACACGGGTGGTAGATTCAAGAACTTTGTCGGGCTTACGCAAGTAGACAAATAGCCTCAATAAGATGTAAAAGACATTAAAAATGCCTTTCCCAGGTAAACTGAGATCCAAATGTCTTTTCAATTCATCTGGAATATTCAGGACAGTCTGAAAGGCCTGAGACATCACAAAAGAAATTTTTACTGCTGACATCTATGAGACTGCCAAGTCTGTGCATCCTACATCTCCCATTGCCCTTACACTTTCCTCAGTCAGCAAAAAAAAAAATAAATAAATAAAAATAAAGATCATTATGACTGAATGTGTTTTGCTCTTGTTAGTAACTATGCCTATAATAAATAAATATATAAATATATATAAATATAAAATATAAATATATATAAATAAATAATAAATAAAATCAGTCTGTACTACATATACAAAAAAGTTCTGAGATTTAATGTTTTTGTAAAGACTTCATATGCACAAACAGACAACGTTAGAAGGATTGATGGAGTCATTTTTATTTTATTTATATTTCACTCACTTTAATATAAAGGAATCTTTTAGAAACTTTTATTTTCCTTTAACCACATTCAAGAATACAATTCAAATGTTGATGTGTACCATATTTTGATATATACTAGGTAATTTTAGACTTGTTAATGATTTGTACTGTATCATCTGGCTGATTTTTTTGTTGTTGTCGTTTTTATTTTTTTATTTTTATTTTTTAGTTGACATCTACTTTGTAATTAGGGTATATTTTAAAATGATCTCAGACCATAATTTCCTGTCTTTCTGTAATTATCTGTAAACTCATATTAAGTACTATCCGGTTCTGTGTTTTATACCTTATGCTTTTGATGTGAAGTTTTCTGTAGCTTCATAATTTATTTAAATTTGAAGACCTTGAATATAGGCTTTGTCTGATGTCTTTATCTCTTTCTGCCAACCTCTCTTTCATAAACTGTTATGAAAGGAAAACTTGGAGAAGACATTTGAAGAAGATTATAGACATGAGGATATTTTTGAGAGAAAGCTTTAAAATGTTGCTGTTTCATTATAGAACTGCTTTTTTTTCCTACTGTTTCTTGAACATATTTTCAATGCTGTGAGTACAACCTAAATCCATGGTAGGAAAAATATGAGCAGATATCATTGCCTATGAAGTACTCCTGTGAATTTGAAGGTCTGAATTATCTCAGATCTGATAGACATGAAAGGTTGCACATGCATGTGTAGTTGATCTGTGCATAATATTTATGTAGACCATACTTGTGGCTGGCATTTATGTACAAAAAACATTACAAATCGGTGGAGGAGACTGATGTACAGAAAGCTAATTGAGGAACAGACTGTAGAACACAAAACTTTTCTCGTAACAGAGCAAATGTTTTCTGTCAAATTTCAACTCATTATGAAAATGAATTTGCATGGTTCCAAACGGTTTAAAATGGAATTGAATAGAGCAGAAGATAACTATGATTCTCAGGTTTACAGTACAAGATGTAACTTACATTTGTATCCAAACATAGCCAGGACAACAGAAAATTAAGCACAGATCATTATGAAGTGTCTACCTACTTCTTAGTCAAGTTTTACAGACTATGCTAAGTTCTTCATTGGCATAGACAAGATTAAGATGATGCAACAGTTTTAGAAGAGTTTATGATGGATGACCTTCTTTAATGTTAATCTGAAATCTTACTTCTAATAGAATTTGAAATATAAAAAAATAGAAAATGTATTTTTCTCTAGAGATGAGAGATGATGAATTACCACTTGGTAGGATAAGTTTCAAAATAAATAAATAAATAAAAATGGTTAAGAAAATGAAAGATCCTTTTGGGGGGATAAGACTGGAATCTTTTGGATTCTGTAACATTCAAGGAAAGATAACGAAATAATATTCTCTGGTTAGTTTGAGAAAAAGTTAGTATAAAACCAATTTGTCTAATACTATGCAGAGTACACAGCTGCTGTGGACCCATACGTTTTATTATGCTTCTGTAGTGGCTCTAACATATAACTAGCCTAGAGGTATTAGACTGCATAAGTGAGCAGTACACATCTCACATAAATGAGATGAGTAAAAAACTAAAGCAACAGTAAAGTTTAGGTCATTTGATTGACACAGTATCCAGCAGGTGTTATGGACAAACATACACATACTGAAGTTCTGAAGGAGCTCTTATCTCTTAGGAACTTTAATTTAGTTTAAGAAAGAAAAATATTTTTAGAAAATGTAATAATTTACATTCACATAATAATTCCCAAAGTTTATATATTACTTCTATCTCTTTTCCTTGCCAATATATATTAGCATTTTTTCCTGTGTGACCCTAGTTTGTCCCTTTTTTGGAGCTCATCAGAGATGAATCATTGTGTAAAAGCGCCTGATTTCTTTAAACAGGTGAAAACAGTGTCAGCAGCTACAAGTCAATATTCTGGTTACATTTTCAGTGTCCTTTGGCGTTCCTTGATATTTCCATTAATGAATGGAGGAATAAAATCCCTTTAAAGTAATGATGTTGAATCTCTCTCTGTTAGCTGTGGCAGTCAGTAATGTCTAAGCATTATTGTTCATGTTTAAAACTGAAGCAGATTGGAACGAAACCGTCTAAAACCATCTTAAAACCCTATAGACCCAAAATTCCTAAGTTCAGTAACAAGAAACCTCAGTACTTTTCAATGCAGTTGCACTAAGATTTCTGTGGATTAGCTGCCTTGAAATTTTTAAAATTAATTTTACCAAGGCTAATGTGATTGTATTCCTTTTCCCTATGTGCTTAAATTATTATACCACACATGTAGCTGTTAGAAAAGATGCATTTTTATTATATAAATAACAATATAAAATTCTATATATGACCAAGGGATAAGGCCTGACAACAAATCTGATTCTGGTAAAGACTATGTGTGCCAAATTAATGCCATTTTGGTGCAGTACAGCTCCAGCAAACAAATCTTACATCCAAGAGACAGCTGCAGATACATCAGAGTGTAATGTGAGTACCAAGACTTTCTGGACAGGCAACTGGAGACTAGTTGAGATGCCCCAGGAAGATGAAGTGGCGATGGAATACTGTCTACTTAGCTGAGTCACTGATCGACACACTTGGTGGGGACTGGAGAGCTAGTTAGTTTATTCTGAAATAGACAGCTCTACATAGGGAGCTATAATTTGGATCCAAATCCCATTTCTAGTAAAGAAAGTTACACGCTTGAAAACTAGAATTATTTGTGTGGGTTTTATTTTTTCAGTTTTGGGATTAACATAAAATAATGCTCAGAGGTACATAGTGAGTTTAAAGAACAGATGTTTTCAATTGTTATCATTTATATCATTTATACATTTACCTTGTCTTTTTTTTAAGCTACAGAGCTACTGAGTCACTCCTGTTAGAGATTTTTTTTCCATTTCTATTGCACATTTAGTGATTAAAAGAAGTCAGAAAAGTTTACATAATAATTCACAGAAAATGAACTTTAGGGAACTCTTTTAATACCTTTCTGTGTTATACTTATCCAAACTTCCTATATATCTGACATTGTAAGCACAACAGTATATTATACAATTACATTATGATTTCATGTACATTTCTCCATAAATATTCTTAAAGATCAGGTGTGTCTTTTTTAGCTTATGACCATTAACAGAGTCTGTTTGAAGAGCTCTTATCATAGTCTCTGTTCTACTCTATTATGTGCAGTGGTGTGCTTTTTTCCAAAACCCATCACTATTATAGAAATAGATGACCTCTAATTTCATTATCTTGCAATTTATGTATTAAACAGACTACGTTATTTTCTATAATTATAGCAAATTTGTTTTTAGTTGATGAGATGTGTTCATTTGGTTTTGCTATAATTCCATTTTCAGATTAATGGTTTGCTGTTATGCAAATGTCTGATGCTTCCTTAATTAAAACCTTTTCAGGTAAAATACACTTCATTACCCGTATAGTAAACGTGCTAATCCATTAGGACTACCTGTAGTTCAATGTTCCTGGATGACCAACAATTTATCTGAAGTGTTTTTAAAGTAATAGTATGGACTGTATTAAATTAAAACAGAATATTCAGTGAACTAATAGGCATAACCTGAGTTGATAGGGTTTACTTCAGTAGTTTTTTTACCAAAAAAAGTTCTTTGCAGTTGAGCACATGATGTATACTAGTCTCTGAAAAACAGTACACCAGCAGAGCTAAAAACAAACAGGTATGTTTAAGATGTTTATGTTTTATGGTTTTTTTTTTTTTTTTTTTGGAGAAAAAAGTACTATTCCTAGTGGTAAAACATGACAGTGCTTTCCAGTTATTTACATTAGTGATCCATTTTTCTCTATTGGAGAGAATAGTGTTCAGCCTACAAAAAAGACAGAAAGGAATCAAGTAGCTACCTGGCCACCAGAAGCTCAAAGCTTTTCTAATCTGCATGACCATGATTCTTTAGGGAAAATGTTTTTCCTGGGCATTCCTGGACACCCAAATCCTCCCCCACATATTCCTTATTGACTCCAGACTGTTACAGTTAATAAAATGAATCAACATTTGAATGAAAGGAGATCTGAGACTTGATTTCATGTGCTGGAGCACCATCTGGTTTACCTGCCATACTAGAGGCATCACCAGAACTATGCTGGTACTGCCATGGGCATCAGTGTATGGCGACAGTATATTATGCTGGCACTGCAGCATGTGTTTGTAACTTAGGCAGCAAATCTAAGTTAAAGCTACAGATTTCACAAAAGCAGTCTATAACTTCTCATAGTGCTCTTCTGATGCAAAGAGATAACTGACAACTAAAGATGAAAAGCTCTTCACCAAGGGAAGTTTATGAAATAAGCACAGAATGGCAGCTAAAGCTCTATCATGCACTACAACACATATTTAAAAATGTAATTTTTAAACTATCTCAAACTTTTTCCTTTATAATTTATCTAACATTTACTAATATTAAAAAATTCACAACGCATGGGTTAATTTAATGCCATTAATAGTTTGAGCTTGACAGGTAGTTCATACTTTCTTGTCACTGCTGATCTGCTTGGTTATTACAAATATCTTTAGCTGCCCGAAGAGCCACAGCACATAATAAATGTTTTGAATAGGCAAGGTTTTCCACAGAAAAGTTGCAACCACATTAACTCCAGAAAAGAAAGAAAGGAGCATGACATGCAAGAATAAGGCTATTTTCCTCCCATTAAAATATATACTGTTCTCAGAATCTGAATAATAATTTCTCATTTTCTTTGTATTTTGAATTTGTTAATAACAACTTTGAAAGAGAATAATGGAGATAAATATCTTTAATTTTCTACTTCATTTTGCCTTCAGAATACTCAGACAAGCTGTGCCTTTCTTCTGTTTACTACTAATTCTTGGCACATGGTAAATTGAATATAAAACTTCAGCAAGGGAACCATTCAAACAATTAGAAAGACCACAGAAACTTAGTAAGCAGAAACTAAAACAGCACACACATACAATCCTTGAAAAATAAACTTAGATTCATATTCACTGGTCTAACCTCAGAGGCTCACCAAAACCCAAACAATTGCATTTCCAGGTTAGAAAAAAGCTTTCACCTGAAATCACTGTCTAATCCAAGAGTACACTGAAACCACTGCCAGCAATGCATAGTTATATTGACTAATCATTCCTTGTATTCCTCAAATATAATTTGTCCATCTGCTAGTTCTTATCATCTGCATATTTTGGAGATCTTCTTTTTCCATCTGTGTTTGTTAAAATTGGATTGTGATGCTCAGTTCATGCTAATAAACACCACGAAAATACAGATAAGTTACATATATTAAATAGTCTTAGAGATGGAGATCAAGCTTCACAATAGGTTTTCAGAAAGAGAGAAGGTTATTTAGAATTCTGTGAATAACTACTTCCAGAAAACAGTTGTCCATCCTTTCTTTTGCCCAGCTCACAAATGTTCATGTGTTACTGACTCAAAAAGTGACGCTTCAAATTATTTCCATGATTTTTTTTTTTTTTGATTTTCATGCTTTTTGCTTAGGTTGAAGCCCATACTGCCCACCCAGCCCACTCAGAGTACTTTGTTGGAACTAATCCCTTCTGATTGTATGGTCACCTTGAAAAGTCACTGATTTTTCAAAGATAAATAAATATTGCTAGTCCTTGATTTGCAATGCAAAGATACAAAGTCCATTAGCCAGCATTTAAAGACTACTGCTTTAGACAAACTAGACATTTGAAATATAATACTAAAAAATATCAAAACCAATACAGGTTTTATAAAACATTCTCCCAGATGATTAAGCATTGGGCCATACTCCTAACACAAAAAACAAACATACAAAAAAAACCAAACACCCAAACAATTCTGAATGAATACTTTATTCCATACTTGTGAAATGAACAAAGAAACGTCATTAATTTACGCACTAAATAAGTATCAATTTCACCCAACATATCTAAACTACTAGGATTTGAGGACAGAGGGACAGAGATGACTGCTCCAAAGAAAAGCTGGAAGGCAAAATGCGAGGTTTACATTTTAATGCATTGACACCTTGAGATCTTTTGCATTCCAACCAATCTTCTTCCTTCAGAACCTTCCTAAAACAGAGAGGGAATTCCAGAGGTGAAATTGCAACATCTCTGCAATTTCAAGCTTAAGATCAGACATAAAGTTTATACTGCCATGAGGATTACATGGCTAATAATCTCAGTAACCACTTTAAAAAAAAACGCAAAATTTTCACTAACAGCAGCTTCTATGCATTTTTCAGGCAGATACCTTCCAAACTCATCTGTGTTGCAGAACAGGATAGAAGATGCAGAACTTGAGTCTGGATATGAAGAGTTTTATTTGACCTTACTAAAGCTGGTAATTTATCGTATCCACCCTTGGTATATGAAATCATTATCTAACTGCTCCTCCTACAATGTCAGAGAAAAACTAGCTGGATGAACTTTAAATTATACTGCTCAAACTAAAGTAAAATGGAAACATGAGAGATAAATTGCTTCAACACACAGCTAAACTTGAAAACAGCCTGTTTTGTTTAACTGTCCCACTGACTTGACTGTCTTGCTTGCTCTCTCACTCTTTTAATTTTCTAATGTGCATTTTTTTATATTTACAAGATTAAAAAATAAAAATACTTATATACTATTTATCCTAGAAAAGAGTTGGGGACTGGAACTAGAGTAAGAGGACTGGAGGAGCTGCTTGCAAAGAGCTTTCCCTATGTATACTTATGTGTTGTATTCTCAGAAGTCAACGGTTTTCTTTGTGTTTTGTTGTTTTTTTAATAAAAAATGTTTTCTCCCTAAGAAATGTGTGTTATCAGATTTAAATTACACAATAATCTGTTGCCCTTAATACATTTATATATTCTGTTAAGTGCAGACATAAATGACTATTTTAAAAGCACTATAATTTGTTTTGGTAAGGATTTGATATAATTAACTTATTGTAACATCTGCATTATCTAAAGTGAGCTATAAATGTATCCTCTCAATATTAACAGTAAAGAAGCAATTTGTTGTTAGAGGCAGTACACTACAGTTAGTTTCAGTCACTCTTATTCATTTTTTTCAGAGAATGTACTACCTCTGACAATCTACTCAGTGCTTACTGTTAGGCTCTGGAAACTGCACATCTATACTCTCTATACTGTCTCCCAGATCCGTGGTTAATTTTATCTATTCATCTTGTCTTGTGTCACCATCCTCTACCCTCTGACTTCTAATGAAGCAGCTTTCTCAGAAATCTTCATTGCATGAAACTCTCTCTTTGAATTATAAAATCTTCTCTTCTCTTCTCCTTTTCCTCCATTTTTTTCATGACTCCCATGACTATCATGCTTGAAAAACAGGCCTTCCAAAACTGAGATCATATATTCTCTTTATGGACACATGAAATGTGTCAACTGTTATCAAAGACTGTTGAAGATATTAGTATCTTGACTATATATGGATTACTTAACACTTACGTTATGATTACTTTCAATCTCAATGTACTTCTAAGTACTTTTCACAAAAGACTGTTATGATTGTTTTATTGGTGCTACCATAGCCAACTGTGGCCAAAGAAACATAGCTAGATGCATAACAAGTAATGTAAACTTTCAACAAAATGCTTTTGTCAATATTCCTGAAGTGAGTTTTGTCATTTTAAAAGTAGGACTCTCAAAAAAATTAAAAAAATAGCTACATATGTCCGTGTTGAGAAAATCCAAAATAATTGTCTTCAATAAGACAATTGATTTTAGGCCTAAAGAAATAACAATTACTCAGAAATAATAATAATATGATTATTTGTATAATAATTATTATTATTATTATAATTATATAAATCATAATAATATATATAATAATTATTATACAAATAATAATTTTTGAGAATTCAGGGATATAATGTTCTTTGTCCTTTTTTTGTTTCTTTTTGGATTCCTTCAAAACTTATTCCCAAAGATCTGTTCCTCCAAATTTGCTTTTATTGTAAACTTATTCCATTTTTGTATTTTAATCAATATTGATCATTATGTAAAGCTACAAGTACTACTTAAATCTACAATTACTAACACACTGAATGTATATAAAGTTTGTGTACATGAAGTGTACATATTAGTTAGTACTAATTTAAATAATGTCCTGTATTTTTATGAGTTAAGCGATGTCCTGTATTTTTCATGTAGTAATTGAAACACTTGATTTAAAATAGAAGACACAGAGACATCTTTTGTTGAAATTCAGTAGCAAGAATAAAATAATTTCTTTTGCATTCTGTAAAATTACTGTCCCTTTAAGTCTCTTCTTGTTAACACTTGCTTTCTACCTCACAAGAAAGCATATTTTCACTAATGTTCCTCCAAAGGTTTAGGAGAGACCAATTGTTACTTTCATAGTTACTGCTCTTCATTCAACACTGCAAAGAGCCATGTTTTGACTCATTTGAACATTCTTCCATTCACAATGAAGATTGAGAAATAGTTTCAGTATTCTGCACCATCTTTAGCACAGGCATTAGGCTTGGCCCTGTCCCTAAATAGTTACGATATCCTCATCAAAATTATACTGCAGATTAGAAATTTCCTCTCAAAGCTAGCAAAAACCAGGTAACACTGGCCTCTGCAACAGGACAGGGAACTCAGATTTGTACATTAGCCTTTACCAGAAGTTAGGCAGAGAAAACACTTCTTTTCCTGTTGCACGTACCATCATGCATCCTGTCTGCACCAGGAGGCCTGCAAGCCAACAGCCCCATCAGTGCAAGTATTTGCCTGTCATCCAGAGCCCTGCTCTGGCTACTGTTCACATGCCTCCCTCTGTGCTTCCATAAGGCTGCTGGAGCATGCAGGACCTAGACATCTGCAGCCTGGGCTCCAGCCACCTCTCAGAAAGGACAGGAAGGGTTGGGTGATGTGGCACAGTGCTTTGGCCAGCTCTTTGGTGATGCTGGGAACGCTCAGCCAGTGCAAAGTGAAGGGGCTGGAGATGTCGTTTTAGCTGCTTCCCACACTTCTGTCAGCATAGCTGCTCATGGGAGCATAGCCACGAAATACACAAAAAATGATAATTAAAAAAAAAGGACAGAGAGACATATCCTGAATATACCTTTTAAACACATATAGGCTCTTCAACAAAGAACTGCTGACCCAGAAATTGCATCCTGCCTCCTAGGCGATCAAGCAAAGTACAGACATTAGGTATTCTTTTTTCCTTTATTCCTATTTATTTATTTAGAAGATGAGCCCACTGAAGATCACATAAAGTATTGTGCTATTTGCATTCATTGCTGAAAAATATTTAATGCAAAACAGTTTAGGTGTAATCAGTATTTAAAGTCCTAGATTGCTCAAAATTACCCATATGACATTCAAAATATATTGAGAGGAAACTGAGCGTATTACTGCACTGCAAAAATATGTTCAAAACACTGATAACATATTCTAATGCATTCTATTTTTACTACACTTAAATAAACCAGTTTATTTCTATCATCCTCATTTGGTAAATCCCAGTTCCATTTTACAGACACTACACTACGCTACTGAAAACTCAAAAGAGAAAAAGAACTGATAAGTGAACAATGACAAATTGTTCTTCATTCTATTTAAGGCAAGAAAACTCATG
This sequence comes from Penelope pileata, assembly GCA_013396635.1. Taxonomy (NCBI): domain Eukaryota; kingdom Metazoa; phylum Chordata; class Aves; order Galliformes; family Cracidae; genus Penelope; species Penelope pileata. Next base: position 49,563 of record WBMW01003431.1, on the reverse strand, counting down.
TCGAGATCTTTAACTCCCACTGAGCTCCCCTTGAGGAAAAGTCTTAACAGTGGGTGTTTGGATCATTTTTAATTAAGATGTGAATTTTCTTTGAGGCTCCAGTCTGACTTCATGTTTGGTTTTGTTTATTACAATCCCTTAAATAATTTCAGCACATTGGAAAGGTTTCTTAGATTCTTAGTAGAATCTCACACTGAGTTGTTTATGACACCCATTCTTAGGTAAGTCAGGAGGATTTTACTTCATGCAGTTAAAAGACTGTATATGCACATAAAAGAGGCATAATCATTCTACTAATTGAATTTTCAAAAATTCATTCAGCTGTTCAAATGTTGTTTTACTGTTGCATTTAATATTTATCCTGACACAGGCAAAATGATATTACAGAGGCATTTAGGCATAAGAATATTAAAATATCTGACATCAAATCAATAAGAGATCTTTCTCATACTACCAACAAACAAACAAACAAACAAAAACAATACTTGCTTGCTTGAAAACTCTTATAACTCTTGCATTGCTATTTTTTCCAGATGTTACTACCACAAATGTCCATGCCCAGCACATCAAGAAGACTGTTAAGAAAAGCATAAAAGTATATTCAATAGCCTGACTGTTGTACTTGCCTCCATTTTAAGTTAAAGCGATTACATAAACTGGTAAAGTTATTCTTGCTTTTCAGCAGAATCCAAGGAAAACTAGACCCCAGAGTTGGTCCAGTGTACTCTGAAACAATAAAGCGCTACAGCACAGTGATATTTCTCATCAGCGCAAGCAGTTCATCACCCATCAGTCATTCTCAGGAGCACTGACATTGACTCTCAGAAAAAACATCTGAGAAGGAATCACACCTGAACAGAGAGAGATGAGAGGGAAGCAGGCAGTTACTCTTTATGCCACCAGCTATTGAATGAGATCAGCATGTCAAGCTCATGTGTCCAGAGGACATTCGTGATAACAGTACTTTGCTCAAGTGAATGTAACCTGTACATTGTCAAGTGACAGCACCTTAGCATCACTGGGTCTAACAATTCAATGTAAAGACAAAACCAGGGATGTATACGGGCAATATTCTAGAACTGTTTTATGTGAAGCTTCACTCTTACACATCGGATTAAACTTTTATTAATCTTTCAGGCAACTGGATAATTTCAGATGTCATTGCTGACTGCACATTTTTCATAGCCCTTAAAATACACACAAACTAGCTCTTAATTTTGTATGGTTCTAAAATGTGAAAGCATTACACTATAAAACTACTGTTCTACAAAATACACTTTTTGTTGTTTCAACTTTATTGGTCATAAGTTTCAGATACACACATTCTATCTCAGCCAGTGACCCCCCATAATAATTATTGTAAATGAAATATGTTTTGTTTATAATAAGTCACTAGCCCGAATTTGACTAGAATACCTCGCACTAATGATCTATATTTGAATCTGAATCTATTTTAGGGATTTGCACAATCTATAATTACATACCACACATTTAATTTTAAAAATATTACTCTTCTGGATCCCCCAAAGTACTTATCATCTTGCAAAAACAAACCCTTATAGAGAAAAAAGCTCAAATTCACCTTTTACGTGGTGCAGGGAAACTTTTCAGATCAGAGAAGAAACACAGAAAGAGAATGAAAGAGAGAGAGATTTGGATGCTAAAGCCCTTCATAACAAATCACTTGTGAAAATATGACTTAAATAAATGGTAGTATGACTTACGGTAAATAATACGGTTTAAGTAAATGGTGATCTCACAGTCATAAGCACTTTAAGGATCTACTGGGTTGAATAACTTCTCAATTCACTTTCAGTTCTTGTCATGTGGTAATTAGCAGTCAAAATATGTTATGTCTTCCATAGTGAACCAGTTAACTTTCTCCAAGACTAATACCCAGACAATCTTTTTGGTGCATTTTGCTTAGACTGAGAGCTTCCTATGGGGAGTATAAATTTGACTTCCTTGCTCCATACACTATAATTTGATATGATATCATCGAACATTCAGGTGGCCCTCCTCAGGCCGCATCCCAAGATATACAAGGAAATGACTACAATCTTGCTAATAAAATGCCACTTGTTTGAGCAGCAATCTGGCTTTCACTTCATTTCAGGCATTTTGAGAAATATGCAATAGTCATCGTGCCTAAGGACACAGGTCTAAGTGCACAACTCCTACTTAAAATGGGCTTGTCACTCTCTGCCCACAGAAGGGCTGTCTGCATTCCTTGGCTAGAGATCTTTTGCTGGTGTGGAGACATGTATAGATAAGCTATCAAGGAACTTTCCTTTTTACCTTCGTGTTGAACTTCTGGGCCCTCTATCATCTTTTTAAGCTTTCTGAAATTGTGTTACGCAGATGTAACTCTTTGCACTAAAAGATTGAATTCCTCTGCCTTAATTATTTATCAAACTGATGAACTTGTAAATTTAAACGTCTTCAAATATTATGAAGATGAAGAGAGTCTTTTGGGATTCAGCAACTGAGGAGCAGGCCCAAATACCTTTTGAATAGGTCACATTTCTAGCAAATGTGCAGTTGTTTGTTTGTCTTCTGACTTAAGCAGGTAACTTACATTATACAAACTATCTCCTAGTGTATTTAAGAGGCTCCTGGCTTCCTCTTACAATCAGCTTGGGATCTACTTCTGTCCAGCCACCTCAAAGGAAAATAAGAGCTTTTCCAGCTATTGCCAAAAAAAAAAAAAAAAAAAAAACCTTAAAAATGCATCCTTTTTTTTGTTGTTGTGGCTGTTTACCTTCTATTTAATTGTGTCATTGTCGATACGAAAGCACAAATGACATTTGCAGTAGTATGCAAAAACCTCTTCTTCTATTATCATTACTCTTTATTATTATTCTTTCTGAATAAATGAATCCATAATCTATATTTAGTCTGAAGAATTTGTCTTTAGCTCATACATTCCCCTCTCATTCAGCATTTTCTTAGCTTTCATGGATTATAAACCACAGAGATCAAGTGACTCTAAAGAAGACACTCTGTTCTTTCACCATGCAGGGTGTACCAAACGTGCTTTGGATCTTGATGACTTTACAGTAGATTTTGCCTTTAGATCTGACTTTGCTTCTTGATGCCTATGCATTAACCCATATATCTTCAATTTCGTTTTAAAGTACTCTTCAAAAAGAATTAGAAAAAAAAAATCTAAATGCTATTTCAGTATTATTTCAGTGAATTAATTGCTATTTTATTTTAATACCTTTATTAAAAGCTCTCAGAATTAACTGACTTCTAATAAGAGTACAATAATTTATGAAATAGTAATGCAAGTATCCAAATATGCAGGTACATGTTCAATGCACCGTATTTACCTGATGATACCTGACCATTCAACCTTGCTATCTCTTTTTCTCCCGTTTGGATAAGCGTAATTTTTCAGAGCTAACCGTATCACGTGCAACATTGCGTTTTTCTTCAGATTGAAATGATTTCTGTTTGTGCAGCCACCATTGTCTTTCTTCTAGGGATCAGTTTGATCTCTACTATTTAGAATAATTGTGGAAGTTTTGTTTTGTTTTGCTTTTAAGGGGACTGTTCAAACAAACAGTTCAATGTCTTTGAATAACACAGCATAATATGTTCTTAGTATCAACTGTGATATAAACACGAAGACATCTAACTTCATTTAAAATTAGAGTTGTCATGCTGTTTTTTTTCCTCCTAAATCATTTATATTGATGAATTATATGGTTGACTTTAAGCCACATGGACATTTTCTTTTTAAAATATCTACCACCATTAAAGCATTGATTGCCCTTGTGAACTTAGCCAGTGGGAGGAGGGGTGGGGTGGAAATACGAAAAAGTAGGTTTTCTTCCACAGAAGAAACAGTGAAATTTTCTATATTAAGATTTCAAAATTCAGTTAAATCTAAGTTTATGAGCAACAAAAGAGACTTAAAAATTCTATTGAAACCATAATACCAGAGAACAAAACTAAGAGTGCTGTAACAGTAATATAACTGCAGGAGTGAAAGAAACTGTTCTATTAGCTTGACTGTGAAAATGAATCATCGGCATCACATACAAACTAAACTGAATGAACTTTACTAAGTATTCATTTAAATGACAATTCTATACCATGTCTTCAGGCCATGAGCCCTCTAATATATAACTACCTCTTTCACCAATAATGCTTGCTTTATGAATAGAACAGTAGGCATTTCTCCACTAACTGACAGAGGCACGCACACTTTTCATTGTTTTTGTACCTCTCCAGCACACTAAATAATATGAACTAGCTATCAGAAAAATTATGGATATATTTGTGTACGTAGATTCTTTCATTTCAAACCACTCAACAGCTTTTATTATATATAAAATACCATTGTGAAACAAACATATTTGTTTTCTTGCTCATTTCTTTATTAGCCTTTTATCTTAGAGAAAATGTATTACTATTTCTTACTGTTAATTTCAACTGGTGCTCACTTGGGGAAGATCTGCAGATTGCAACCTATATATAAATTTTAAAGAGGCTTTCAACCTACTGCCCAGATATACTGTTAAAATTGGCAGATAACAAAAGTACTATTTGAGCATAGTGTTTTGTTGTTTCCACAATCAATGACATGGTCAGAAACCTATTGATCCTGAATTGCCTGCTGCTGACTTAACAAACTTCTGCAAAATGCATTCTTCAATTGTGACTGCTCTATGTCCACTATATAGTTAACAATCCAATAAAAATACTCCATTTAAATGTTAGAACATCTCTGTGATGCACCTGAAAAAAACAGCAGTTGAAAAGCATCAAGATGTTAGCAAGCACTGGTAACTAAAGAATATTTATCTTTTTCTCTCACCACAGTAAGCTTTACCTCCTTCTCTATGTCCATTGGCAAGGAAGATTGATGCTGTGGTGATTGCAAAATTATACAGCCAGACAGTGATCAGAAGAATTGTCTTGAATACTGCATCAAGAAAATAAATTTTGTTTTCTCTCCTATTCTGTACTACTATTTTCCCCACAAGTATGTGAATTTGTCATCTGTCTGTGAGATTTCCACTACTCATTCCACTCAGGTAGAAATTAGCCAATAGGTTCCAAACAGAGAACAGCAAGAAGATTTTGTGGTCACATAAACCTCCATTCACAGGATTCTAAACCCAGGTTATCTTAAAATAAAATAAATGGGATATTAATACAAGGAAGAAAAAAATGCACCAAGTGCATTTTTTGAATTTATCAGAGGTTTCTTTTACAAAAAATATTGCTAGTGTTAATGTCCCGAGAATACTCAGATAGAATCCCTGTCTTGATATAAATTTGCAATATTTTCTTTGTTATTTGTAAACAAAGCAAGAAATTAGCTGAGGTGGCATTGATCAGTTATTCTGAATGACTAAATACTGCATTCTGGGTATTACTCAAAGATGTGGATCAGAAAACACTTTGAGAATAAATGTAAGTTAGCCTTTGAATGGTTTGTGAGAAAGAAATATTAATGATAAGTTGAATGTCCCACAACCTTTATTTGGCAGATAATTCACTGTAATGAAGTCCTTACTCTGGAATGGTGAGCAGAATGCTTGGGATTGCAAAATAATGCAATTAATGTAATTTCCTTCCTCTACATTTACTGAGCTTGTTAGAAAAACGTATTTTGACCTTCCTCTTCCCAAGTGTCTCGGATGTCATGTACATTCAGTTATAATGTATAGTATACATTCAGTTTAAATATGCCCATTTCTTACACAATTCCATTTGTCTTCAACATTTCATGACACCTTATCTAAACTATTAAACAAGCCACATCCACACATTATTTTCCTTCTTCATTTCTTATTAGTAATATCATCATCTGGTTAATATGTAGTTTGAAAGGTATTTTTATAAAACTGAAGCTTTTCACAAAATAGTTGAAGTTGGAAGGGAGACCATCTGGTCCAACCCTCTGCTCGTGCAGGGCCAGCCAGATCAGGCTGTCCAGGCCCATGTCCAGATGACCTTTGAAGATCTCCAAGAAGGAGACCCCACAGCCTCTCTAAGCAGCCTGTGCCAGTGCTCAGCTACTCTTATGGTAAACAAGTGTTTCTCAGTGTTCAGAAGGAATCTCCTGTGTTACAATTTGTGCCCAGAATCTCTTATCCTAATACTGGACATCACTGAAAAGAGCCTGGCTCCACCCTCTCTGCACTCTCCATCCAAGTACTTATAGACACTAATGAGACTCCCCTGAGTGTCCCCTTCTCCAAACTGATTAGTCCAAGCTGTCCTGGCCATTCTTCATAGGAGATATTTGTTTGAAAGGTTTCGTTTTATGTTTTTCCTATTTCTTATATCCTTATATATTTCAATTATTATTTTTTTAACTTTTTTTTCCCCCACAGAGCTAGTACGTAGAGCTGTTAAATTTCAAAACCAAATAGTGCAGACCTGCAAGATCAGTGTTAGCATTCTTCATCACCAAAACAGTGGTGTAATTAGGCCAGTGACACTACACCTATTTGTAAAACAAACAACAGAAGATTGCAGAAATATTTTAAAATCTCGACATTTGATGTTGTGCCTTAGTCTTCACACACTACCAAAGTCCATGATATGACAGCAGAGCATACAGTTAAATTGTTTTTACCATTGTATGACAGCTGGATGAAAGATCTCCAGAAACAACATTTTCAAGTAGAAATTGGTTTCTTGAAACAAATTATCCTCACAGTTGAACATTATTTATATTTTTTCTTATCTGTAGCAATATTTTGTATGCATTACATGCTTGAAACCTATTTGCTTTCTTTTCTTTGCCAGCATGGTAAACCAACAGATGACAAGAGTCAAGCAAAGTGCCTACAGTGGTGATAAAAACTTGAACGATAGTTCATATTTACCAACAAAAAGTGTGCAGTTGGAAAATAAGTTGAATAACAATTTATATTTTCAATTATGGCAAGTGAACAGTAACATATCACAAGCAGAGAACTGAGAATGAAATGCAATGCAAAGTGGGCAGTCAGATAACTTTACATATGTAACTTACAATCAATGCCTTAAAAGCCATTTAAATGCCTTAAAAGTCCCTGATCTTCTACAGTAAATAAGTCTCTCCAAAAGTAATGCCTCCCATTTATTTTCATGGAAACCATAACAGATACAAAAAGCACAAAAACACTATTTAATAGAGTAAATTCTCAGCTACAAAATACTTCTTTTCAACACAGTAATCACCATTTACTCTGCATTTTTGTCAGCAATGAACAAAAGCCTGAATGTTGCGCTTGTAAAAATCTGCATGACAATCTGGAACATGGCTTATCTTTTGTGTCACTGTCAGCACTGCTGAAATGTAGTGTGAAATTCAATTCCACACCTTTGCTTCATATGCACTTCCATGTCAGACGTCATTTTGCCAGAGTTGCCCCTCTGCTGCCATCTGTTGCACAGCAACAGAATGTTGTGGAATATTGATGGAAAGGTTTGACCCCTACTGCCATACCACCAACATCCAACTCTGATGTCGTGGTCCAACATGATAAAATAGGAGACACTGCTTTTTGACCAGACATTGCATATAACTTAGCCTGTAGACACTGATAAAACAGGTTTTAAAAGGACGCTATCTTTTTTTGCTCATAAAATTTCTGAAAAAACTGTACACAAAACTTGTAACAGATATAACCTTCCCTAGGGTAGTAAAGCTAATTCTCATTTGATATTTCCTTGATTTCTTTTGTGTTTTCAAATATTTAATGTTTGATTATTTGCAAAAGTCTTGGGTGGAATGAATATAATTGCGATTGCATCCTCTTTGATTTGAGATCTGCTAATTGAGCTTCTAAAAGTAGGAAAGAAACATTGTTTAACTTTTCCTGCAACTCTTTATTCAGTATCGTGGCTAAAATTGTTTCTCAAATATTTAGTTTTCAATCAGCATATTCTGTAATTGATTTCCCTAAAAAGTTTATGTGTAAAGATTTTTAATGAAATAAACCAGCTAGTTAGAGGCTCAAAATATTTTGAAATGGAAATTCAAAATTGTCTAGAAAGTGTATTTTTTGTTTGTTTGCTTTTGTGGTTTTTTTGTTTGTTTGTTTGTTTTTTGATTGCTTCAACCTTGGGCAAAACTGTCTACTAGCTTTAGCCCAAGGTCTTGAATCCTTTCATTTAGCTCCAGATTGCATGTTGCAAAGAATTATTTAACTATCCAAAAGGATTGGTGTATCTTCAGACAGTATAACTATACTTTTACTAAAATATCTATTTCAATATATTTTTTATCGTATAACAAAAACCAGGAGAACAGAAGGACAGGCTTATACTAAAAATCGGGGGTTTTTTGTTTTTTGTTTCCTTTTAAAGACATATCTTTATCAGTAATGTAATGAGAAAGCTTATTTGTTAGAATAAAATGATTAAAAAAAAAACAAAATAAGTATCTCATAAACAGTAAGATTAAAATAAGAGTTTAATAGAATGTGTGTGCTGTTATGCTATTATCTGTCATTTTTGAAGAGTATTCAAACAGGAATGCCTTCACAAAATGTATGTCTCTTGAATCATTGCACAAAATTTTCTGGAATAGTAAATAAAGCAAAATTATATCAGGATCATATTATATTTTTACACTAAAATTATTTTAAAATTCTATCACAAAGTGTTAAAGAAGTATGATTCTGGTAGTGCAATTCTGGCATCACTATGAAGGAAGACAATTTAAATAGCATATTTAATTAAATATTTACAATTATTCTCTCATGTTCTGAGAATGTTTTCATCAAGATCTATAGCCTTAAATATTTACAGAAGAATAAGTGGTTTATAGTTCTACTTTTTCTTCACATTCCCATACTCAAATGATCCACAGCCTTAATAATCACAGGTTTCCATAATAATGGAAATATGATCAGAAATAACTTTCTGTAGCAGTGGGAGGAAAGCCATAATGGCTGACCAGCAAATGCTCTCATTTTCTGTTGTGTCTGGGCGTGTTTGGCTTTTCCAGCAGTGATATGAAGGATTGTAACATGTAATTCTGGTCTCACTGGAAAAGCTCAAAATCTTTATTTCAGTTTCCCAGCAGAGGGTATATGAGTAATGTAGAATCTGTACATAATTTCAGAGTAAGAAATTTCACTTATGCATAAACATGAGTACTAAAGACAGTCAGACTTAAGGACAGCCTCTTCTAGGAATCCGAACTTAATGATATCCAAATATTAGGAGCATTTCCACCCTTGAGATATTTTGTAATCAAGAACCAATGCAAAAGCAAAATTTAATTTATTTTCATAAGATCCTAGGGTAGTTCATGTTGGAATTCAGGTTGGTCTCCATTGCAACCTATTGCCCAAAACACTGTCAGGTATAAGGTGAACACTCCCAGCCTTCAAGGTCTTTCTTTTTGCTCAATATTAATGAAATGTTCAGTTGAACAGACATATGTGTCTGGTGCCATCCAAGATTCCCTCATGATCTGCAGCTATTAATCCCGGAGGATTTGAATTTCCAAAATACCAGTAGCAACATCCTAAGTGTCCTATCTGGTAGTCCTGCATGGGTGTCTCCAGCTGCAACGTGTCTCAAGTGGTGCCCAATACCTCTGTCTGGGCAGCCAGACTGACACTGAACAGCTCTGAGGAAAAGATGGGACCACTTGATGCCAACACATGCACCAAAGGACGTGCATGGAGAACCACCAACCCTGCTACAGGAGCAAGCACTAGGTCAGCACAGAGAATGGAACTGGCCTCTGCTCATTCCTCCTTTGGAAGAGTAACATCCAAATGAGTAAAAAATATATGAAAAATTATTGGAGTCAAAGCATTGTTTTCGTTTTTGTTTTTCCCAACAGAAGACTTAGTTTCAACCGGACAGAACAATTCAGTTTCTTCTGAGAAATATGTAATATACTGTACTGATGAATACATGGACATATAAATATTAGAAGATGATACTTCAGTAAATTATTGTCATCATCTGTTCCACTCCTTTTTGCTTATTATGTGTAACATTTTACCTATTACATCTATTACTTATTATATCCAGTATATGGTAACTCAAGTATCATGTCAATACTTCCTTTACTTTTTATAATTGCCTTCTTCACAAAGAAGCAAATATGCTTAGTTAGATTCAACTCAATAAAGCATTTATTAAAAATGTACTGCTTCTGCTCAGCAAATTTGCCTTTATCAACTCTCAGAATACAACCACAGCATTTATGATACATATGCAGTGTTTACAGATAGGTATTACCTGTCCTTTTTAATACAGTGCTATTAGCAGTTTCTGCAGCTTTCAAAGCGGGCTCATTGTGTAAATTGCAGTAGAGATACCAACAGAAGAAAAATCTGTACATATGTCTTAAATCTAATTTGCCATTCAGCAATGTACAAATCCTCTTCCAAAGTGCTACCATAGATTCCATGAACAGAATCTGGCACTGTCACTATGGACAACCTGGAAAGGATTAGCAGAAGCATTGGTTCTGAATTCTGCATGGAAATATTCATCTTTTCTAAATAGTCAGTGAGTAAACTTAAAATTAGATGTTGGATCCTAATTTATATCTTTGAAATTTTCAAGAAACTTCTTAAACAGAAATTTGCGTGCAAAAATATATTTATCATTCCTGGTTAGAAAAACAGAGCTGCTAGCAGAAATGTGAGCATGTTCCTATATTGTATAGTTATATAATATTTTTTTTGCATATTTTACATTTTAAAAGTGTAAATGTTTTAAAAGTGGAAGACAAGATTTTAGATTACAATAACACAGGAGACTGACAAATTTATTTTCTCTATCTTTCAACTTTCTTCCATGGACAGTTTCAAAATGTTCTGATAACTTAAAATTTCTATTTTTTTTTTTTTATTTTGTGAACTTTCCTAGGATCTCTTGTTAAGATTGTGCAACAATTGAAAGCACTATGCGGAAAGATCATAGTCAATTAGTTTCCTCTAAGAATATTTTATTTCAATAATTTCAAATAGATTACTATTCCCTATCTCTTTCAACTTCTTTGTTTATGGTTATTCATTTGATAGAAAGTCACTTACAGTGTTTGCTTCATGATTGCTTCATGAAATATTTACATTAACTGAATCAAAAAAAAAAAATGTTTTCCTGAAGTAATAGTAAGAAAAAACAATTAGGAAAATTCACCTGTATTTATGCGTGTCGAGAAGGTAGAAGTATTTAATTTCTCAGTGTATAATAATGCTAACAATTTGCATTTAATTTAATTTAATTTAAAATAAATTTTAGTTCAACCCTCTAATGTCATTGTTTTACTTAATGGCCTTAATTCAGGCCTGATGTTTAGATTAGTAGTTTTGATTATTCTGTTTGCATCAGCAACTGCTTCATTTTACACAAAAAGGAATCCAGAGCCTGGGGAAATAAAGTCTATGATTCACTAGACTTATCACATTAGATCATTATAAATAGGGAAATGATGTCATTAACATTAAAGCAAATGAACACAATTTAAATAGACAGCAGCAGCAATAGACAAATACTGAAGTCCAAAACAATTTTTTTCTTTAGAATACCTTTTTGAAAAAACAAGTAACCTTGGAAGATTTCTAATTCTGTGCTTTGTGCTCTATATCAAGCCTCAAAACTTGTGTATTCAGAGTTGAAGCATAGTTTTCTTTTAAGATTTCCTGTTGTGGATAAAAATCAAAATAAGAAAACAAATCTGAACATTTTCTAGGGAATGTTTTTCTGTTTTTTGCCGTTCTAGGAACAACAAGATTTCTTCCCATGCATCAACACCCACACACTTATGTTCATTGTTCTCATTCTTTATAGCTGCTTTACACCAAAACTTCAGGACTTACCTTCATAAATACAACTGAAAAGTCCCAGAGTTCGTTGATTACTAGAAGAGAACTGCAGATGAATATGCTCTTTGTGTCTCTGAAATGTCACATTAAACAATCCTTACTATCCATAGAATAGCTTTTTCAATATACTGCTTTATTAAAGGACTACCCATAATTTTCAGAAAAAAATCACCTATCAGCTTATATCCCACTTATGCTTAGCAGCTGAAAAGTTGCAGGTTAATCAGTAAAGAAAATACAGTATTTCACAAATCATAAACTTAGTACTATGAGTAACATCATAACTAAAAATACTGATAATGCATAGTAAAAAGCACTGACAGGAGTCAAGAGTCTCTAACAGTAATTCTGAAGTTCAGCCTTTATTGTCCAAAGTATTGCTACTAATTCTCTGACTCTATTTTAAGCAGCAGTACAAAGTCAATGGCTTTTTTCTCCTCATAGTTGTCAGCAAAAGTTAGTCCATTTCTCACCAGTGTTTATAAGTTGTTAGACTATCATGTTCCTAGAACAATTTCTAATTCCAATCCCCCAGAAAATATTTCAGCAATTGCAAATTAGATTCAAGGGTATATGTATGAACAAATTGGCACCACCAACTTGAATTATCAATCAGGACAAAAGATTCAGGGACAGGGTTTGTTGTTCTTTTGAATGTTGTATTCATTTGGTTTTGACAGAATGCCTCAGTTATGTTGGTTTATTATAATGGAATTATAAAACATTTAGCAAATGCATTATCTAGACACCTGTGGCAGAATCTATACTGTACAAGTCACGTGGTCATTTCCTTGACTGCCAAGTATAGTCTAGACAGCCAAAAGTGAACCTGTCTTTTGAAATATTATTTCTAGAATACAAGAAAACAGAAAGTTTATCAAAAGTGTCTGAACAATTTACAAAGTAAATATGGGATTCAAAATCACATCTTTTTGTGGAAATGAAGGGGGTTAAATTTGTAGGGAATATGACTCATTAGGAGCTGTCTGAATGGGTGATGCAGCACGTTTTACAAGAAACAAAGGCCAAGGATACAAGGCTGGAAAAAATTGTAGTTCAAATACTTAGAAATAAAACACCCAGAAAGATATTCCATACAACAGGACTGTCTTTTTTTCTTGTTTCACATGTATTTGTGTGTTGCTATATGGTTAAAAGCACGTGTTACAAACCACTTATTTGAAACTGGACTTTCCCCCACTTGTTAAAAAAAAGGACTAAAGGAAGATAGATGCAAATGTGCATAGAGTATATTTAAAGTAGAAAAATCTTCAAATTTCTCAAAAGTGTGTAAGAAGGAAGAAAGGTACACTTAGGGCTCATCTCCTTTGTAAGGTGAGTCAAAATAAACACAGTGGCTTCTCTCAGAGGTGAAGGGCAAAGGAAGAAAAATTAAGGACAAATGAGATTTTTATTTTTGAAGTCTGGGTAGAAGTCATTGAAGCACACACAAAATAGCAAGTTAAATACATTTCCTACCTGTTAGACTAATAAAGCTTATTTTGAAAAATTGTGTATGCATATATTTTGCAAAGATACTGCCATATTGGTGTAGTAGGAACAGAAGAACGATAACCTTCATTAATACTAGGTTACGTGGTCACCTGCACCGCTCTCGGCTGCAGTGCAATCTGTATTTTCTGCAAAAAAGATTTCCGAGAGAGCACAACCATTCTGAGGAATAGACTGGTATCCTGCAGAGCCAGGATCTGTGGTCAAGAATCAATACAGTCTTCTGAAGGTGTCTTGTTTGGTTTAATGGAGAGTGAACAAAACGGCATGATGTGAGGTATAAATCCATAACACTATTCAAATGTCATTTGAGGTAGCTTCAAGGTTAACAATCGTTACTATCAAATAAGCTGTCAGAATGGCAGGAAGCTTTTGTTCACTGAGAGGTCTAAGGTCTAATGTGGTAATTAAACCCAGAATACAAAATAAACTGTTCTCACACAGCATACCAGTGTTCTGAAGATTCCTAATGAATAGTTCCCATTGCTGCTGCTTTTTGTGTAAAGAAATCGTTACTTCTGCTCAGGCAGCTTTATTTTCTTTAAAGTATCTGGTGCACTATGTGCTTTTTTATGTTTCTGGCACCATTCCTTTGCTGCTTTCAAATCAAAAAATCACAAATATCAAAATAAAAACTAACTTTTTGCCACTTGTCACAACCTGCTTCTGGATGAAGAACACATGCTTTTTAAGCAGCTGACACTCATATGGAGGGAAACTTTTCTTACAGAACATATCCTTTCAGCTGAGTTATAATCTCTTTTGAAACTGAGTTTGGGAACTGTAACTAGACATGCCTGGAGACACCTTGAGCACTTTGTCTACCCTGAAATTCCTGTTGGTCACTTATGGAAAGGCTATGGAATAACTCAAAACTTATTATTATTCTTCCTCTACTAAAATGTTAATGGACCAAAAAAGAAAAAAAAAAAAAAATCAGCTATATAGGCGACTGTGTAGGGGAATTAGATGATTATGAATTGAATTGCTTGGAGCATTACCAAATTAAAAACTGCTGATCATAAAGAGAGCGATCTTCCCTAATGGCAACTTTCCGTTTGATGGAAGTCAAACAGTGCTTGCTGTCCAGCAGACTTGCAGGGGCTAGAATGAGTCACCTCTGCTGCAAACTCCAAGCAGCAGAATCACCAAAGGGCTTACAACAGATAGATATGGGTTATTTTGAAAGATCTGTGAATGTCTAATATTTCAAATATAGAGGCCTATTTACTGTGACTCTGATGAGCCTTGTTTCATTGCCTATCATCTTTAAAATGGCTCAGATCAGACTTCCAAAGTGCCAAAAGCCTGTTTGGAACTCCTAGGAGTACCAAGATGTCTAAGACATTAATTTTTAGAGCTGAGGCAGAAATATTCAGTAATAATTAGAAAGGCTCTTCAAAAGAATTTCAGCCTGAGATTTGGCCTCATAGACCTAAAAATGCACGCAGATACAATTAGCTTAAAAGCTTCTGTGATTGAATAATTGAGTATATACACACCACAAAATAAAGAGGGCAAAGAGCAAGCACAGACATGGGATGTCTCATCACCCACTTAATTGCTTAATTGTTAGTTCATTCTTGGCTCTGGTCATGTAAAGGAGACTTGATAAAGCAGTCAGTTTTAGTCACAATACTGGTAGATAGCTGGCCAAAGTCTAAACATGTCCTGGCAGTGCAGTATTGCAAGAGAAAAAGAACTTTCACATTCCTCATCTTTGGTCTAATAAGATATATTTGCCTTAGTTCCTAAAACAATTGCATCATTATTAATTATTCAGTTCTGTAAGAATTTGTTAAAAAACAACAGGAAAAAAAACACACGATGCTGGACAAAACATTATATTTCCTGGCAGAAAAAAAAGTCTCAAAGTGGGCAAATCTTAAACTTTTAGTGTAAATGATTTAATAGTATCTTAACTGTGGAGTATACAGAGCAATAATTCTGACAAAAAGTGACTTATCTTTCTGGGACAGCTTTCAAATTGCTTGAGCAGATTAAATACGTGCTCCAAACTGTATGCACACAAGTATTAAAGTCACAAAGTACTGATGAAAATGTCCAAAATCATCCCTTGTGTAACTGTATTGAAGTCCGGGGAATTATGCCTGAGAGACATTTGTTACATTTACAGGCACATTTCAGTCTCAGTGACAGCAGAACAAAGGCCCCTAACATCAGGAACTCTGCCAAAAGTTCTCATATGAGAGTGCAAGGTACTGGCACATGAGCCCCCTTAGCGACTAGTTCAAGCTCAAAAAGAGACAACCAGATCAGGTAGAAAAGTTTGACCTAGTGCCTCTTCCTTACGGGTATATTTTAGGTCCTTATGTAATCCTAGGCAGGTTTTAAGGCTTTTCCCTGGTGGGACTGAGAATCATTAATAACACCTACAGTATTTCCATCAACTTGATAAATGCAAATGCTATGTCTCAGATTATATCAGCAGTGTACTGGGGTGAAGTAGAGAAAGAATTAACTGCCTAAGACATAAAACTGCCCAATATTTTTCATAAAGTTCCTCTCCTTCATCCGTCCTAGGTAGGACACATTAAACAGAATATGAAACTAAAAAGTGGAGGGATGAGTAAACTAAAGTACACATAAATTTGTTTCACAGATATGTACAACAGATTTATAATTTTCACCTGAAGTTTTCTGATGATGTCCTGTTTTGATTGTTTAGGAGGCTAATCACAAAAAATGCATACACATTTAGTGTTTCTTCTGTTGTAAGAAAAGGTACTATTCCAATATGAGGAAATTTTATGAAATTATGAGGATATTCCCAAATTAACCAATGCCTTCAAAACAGTTGTATGACAACAGCAACTACTGCACTTGGTTTTGCCTTACACTGCTCTTGCCTTAATGAAAAGATTACTGTTGAAAGCTGACACAACTGGCCTCTCTTCTTGTCTTCTTCACCTTCAAATTACTGCATAGGCTGAAATTCTTAGTGAGGAGTGGAAAAGGGACAGTAAAAGTGAACAGATACAGAGCTTCATCAAGAGCAATACAGTGAATAGAGAAAAGACATTGCACATTACTCTGTTTAATAAGATAAACAATAAAAAGAAGCTAATGGCAAAATACATATTTTTAAATACATCTAGGAAACATGGTAAATTCAATGCAAATTCAAGTAAGAAAACACTAAGTAAAGAGATGATTATTTACAAGCATAGTGGGTGATTTTCTCTTTTTCTGTTAGTTTTAAAACAGGGAGAGAGAAGTTGTGGTCCTAAAAATATTTCTCAGGATCCTTAGAAATAGAAATCTCTAAAGTGAATGCTAAGTGCAGCAAATCAGTAAGTGCAAATGAGATAGATAGGTAGCTCTGGAAAAGTGTTATTCACTATAAATTCTGCTATGCCACGAACCCACAAATCATAGAAGGAGAAAGAACAGTATATTGGTCAGCTGCCCATGGTTTCTGAGAAAGTATATAGTATCAAATTACAAGTATGTAAGTCCTTCCACTTAAAGCTGAAAACAAAACAGAACAGGACAAAAACAAAACATCACAACAACAAAAGACCCCATGTTCTTTTCCTGGGCAGATACAAAGAATTAATGGTTCTATTTCCTTGAGTATTTATTTATTTTTGAGGGGGGTCTGTATACTCAGCACTAAGAAAAATCAAATCTTTTTTCCACGGCAGACCAGATACAGAGTACTACAAACTGCACAGCCAATAGTACAGTGTTTGCTCATATTTAGAAAAGAATGTGAAGAATATAAGGCCTCACATGAAAAAAAATATTAAAAATCACAATCATATGACAGGTCATTTATTAAACAAATGAGTAAATAAATAAATATCCTGTGCTATATTAGTGCAAGATATCCCATAAAATACAGCTCTTCTGAAGGAGAGAATGTTAACATTAATATACTGGGTGGATCTACTCATTAGTGTACCAAAAGAACAAGTTGATTGAGTTGAAATCTGCAGGTGATCATTTTAAGTTAATAAAGTATGAAAGATTGTAAATAACTGCACATAGATTTCCACATTAAAAGATTGAATGAGAAACAACAATTTCTGGCAAAATGCATGATCATTTGCACGATGAAAAAATACATAAGACTTCTAGCTTGAAATAGGGCATTTATATAGACTATAGAAACAGCTTATCAGTATAAAATAGGTATGAGTCAAAAGAAATTGCTTTTGCAATTAAAAAGTAGTCAAAGAATGGCTTGGGTTAGAAGGGACTTTAAAGATCATCTAGTTCCAACCCCCATATGTAAAAATGATATAAAACTACTGGAGTTTGTCCAAAATATGGTGGAGTATCTAGAGGGCAAGACATATGAGGAGTGACTGAGGTCCCTTAGTCTGTTCAGCCCAGAGCAGACTGAGGGGAGGTGTCATGGCGGCCTACAGCTTCTTCATGAGAGGAGCGGGGGGGGCAGCGCTGATCTCTGCTCTCTGGTGACAGCAACAGGACCAGAGGGAACAGCATCGAGCTGTCAGGGAAGGGTCAGGCTGGGGATAGAAAAAGGTTCTTCACCACGGAGTGATCAGGCCCTGGAACAGGCTCCCCAGGTTCACAGTCCCAAGCTGTCAGAGTTCAAGAAGCATTGACACAAAGCTCTCAGACATAGGATTTGAATTTTGTGTGGTTAGCAGTTGGACTCCATGATCCTTGTGTCCCGCTCCGATTATCGGAGTGAGGGGAGATTCTGTAACATACCCGGAGTGAGATTAAGACACAAACGAGGTCAAATGTTGTCCGACCAGTTTAATAGGAATTCTGGTCAGTGAGGGAGACGGGGATGGGGAAGCAGGCGATAGTAAAAGATAGGAAGTAAGAGCAAGGGTTACATATAGAAAGCGGGGACAGCCACCACCATGGATCCCACGCCGTTCTATCAGACCAGGAATGTCTTCAGGACCGTGTGGGAGCGAGGGAGCGAGGGTGCAGGAGGAGCAGCAGCAAGCAGGCATCAGGCCGTCAGGTCTCAGGCAGCAAGCAGGAGCAGGCTTCAGGCAGCAGACGTCAGGCATCGTCAGGCATCAGGCAGGAAGCAGGAGCAACAAGCAGGCATCAGGCAGCAGGACCTCATGTCTCAAGCATCAGCAGGTATCAAGCAGGTCCAGCCAGGCATCCGTCAGGCATCAGTCAGACAGCAGCAGGTAGGCAGCTGGTAAGCAGCAGGTAGGCAGCAGGTAGGCAGCAGGTAGGCAGCAGGTAGGCAGCTCCTCGCCTTTCCCCCGTTGGAGGAGGTCTTTTTATTCTCCTTTTCGGCCAGCGTGACATTCCTGGGCACCCAGGTATGTCACGTATCACACGAACGGGCATGGACGGTGCAAGCCCGGGCTTGCCCGTTCCCTTCGGTGGTTGCCTCCCTCAAGGCACCGGTCTGAAAGGCTGCTCGATGGCCGTTTAGCGGCTGCTTGTCTCTCATTGTCCCTGGTCTGCAAGCCTTCGGGCAGGTGGGCAAACTTTGAGACAAGACAGTTCTCACAGCAAACTTTGAGACAAAAAGTTCCAAAACAGTCTCTTACACCTTGCGCATCCCTTCCAGCTCAGTGTATACAGTGGTTTTGTAATTTTTTGTTATATGAAACTCTCTTCAATTGGCCTTCAGATTTCAACAATTTTTCAAAAATGAAATATAGAAGAACCTGAAATATTCAAATTTCATATTGCTTTGCTTTCCAAGTTTTAACTAATTAGCAAGTTTTTACTGACATTGTTTGCAATAGTATTTTATTGCAATGAGATCGATATGTTCACTGAGGACCTTTTATCTATAGCTGGCTTTGGTTCTTATTTATATAAAGAGGGTAGCGTAGTGTAAATGGGGTCAGAATCAAGCCCTTGTATTTTCTGCACTTTATTAGGAAGATCACTTATTTCCATGATGTCTTTTTAAGAAAGCTTTATTAAATATTCATACTGAGTTAAATTGAAGCATTGGATGTGCCACAAGGACAAGGGCCAGTCACATGGAATCTATCATATATGCATCAACCAAAAGGCTACTACTTCTAGTCTTCTGGATCCCACATGCTTATGCAACTACATGCATTATGAAGAGCAACAAGTAACAGAGTAGAAAAATCAGCACAAGAAAAGCTAGATAGTTTCAAGAAGAAAGAAATAATCTTGACAGAATAGTCAATTTACTTCGAAGATCAAGCTGTCACATATAAAACATCCAGCTAAAATCTGGAAAATTTACAAACACAGAGACTACCAGTAGGTATAAACATTCTTTCCTTACTAAATTTACATAAAGGAAAACTGTTCATGAAGACATTGAATGTTGGAGTCTTTTTTTTTTGGAAATAAACACTAATATTGCAAAACATAACTTCCAAACAACCAGTGTGTACAATGCTACAATGTTTACATTTACGCACAAAGTTTTTAGTTGCCTGATGTCTGTTGGAAATTCCCCTCCCCCTTAGCTATTGCTAAGGAAGCCTAGGGCAAATCATCTGCTATCTTAGGAACACTAAGTATTTTCCCAAAGTTAGATGTGCAAAATGCCACTAAGATTATAACTAGAGTAGAAAGCCTAATTCATATATTTTCAAGGCTTATCTCTAGGCATTTTGAATTCTGCTTATGATACTCTCCTCAGCAACAGGGGAAAGTATTTGAGAAGTTAGAATATTATTTCCCCAAACCATGATCTAGGCAAGAAAATTACCCCAAAACTCAGTTCCTACACAAACTGAAACAGCAATCAGTACTTTAGATTGAATAGGAATATATCCATCTCTTTCTATTTCTTACAGTTAAGTAATCAAGCATGTATGGGTTGCATGCCAGGATAGACGACATGTGCTCTCGGTCTACACAGAAGAAAACAATCGCAAACAGACTGGTTACTTCATGCATTGCCATCAATGTCACCTTGAGGCTGCTCTTGAATCTATTCATTCATCAAGCATGCTAGTGCTGCTCGTGAAATGACTAAATTCTGTTTTCTCATGCCCATCCCACAAATACAGCAAAAGCATGGTCATAGCCTTCAGGTGGACATTCACAGGAATTGCAAAAGATCCCCTGGGAGAAGGTTACACATGGGTGAGCAGTAGAAGCATCCTTGCTTTTAAAATGCTTTATACCAGAGAGAGAGTTCAACTGGAACATGCAAGCTGAGGCCGATCTAGATGGGATGGTAGATCTAGAAAAGCAGTATCGCTTTATTCCCCAAGTAAGCAAGATTTAGCTGGAAAAAAAATTGAGAGAAACATTAAATATGGAGCTCTACAGAGCCATTTTGGCAAAGTCACTTTCCAGGTCAAAGTCATACTTTCAATAATCTTTAATGTGCTCTGTCCTTTACATTATTACTTTTTTTTTTTTTTTTTTACCCTGGCGAATTATCACTATTTCTCTGTATGATCTGGCATGTTTCAAGGAGAGCTGCAACCTCACTATCTCTTTAATATATCACTGTGTGGATTAAACAGTAGAATTCAGAAGTGAGGGAAGCTGTCCTGCTGATTCGATAGACTCAAAAGGTTAATCTTCAGCTACATCTTGTTCATTAGTCTAAATATATATTTAAAACATCAATGTGCTTAAAAGTACTTTGTCAGTACCCATTAAATGTCTGCATTGCATATTTCAGATATGTCTTGATAGTAATAGGCACTGAAAAGCAGGCACTGTTCATCGTTTTAATGATTGGTTTTCCCTCTGAGTGCACTACGAAGCTATGATGCACCATAAACTGACACTGGCATGTAGACATGCAAGAGCAAATCATTCCATGAAAATCCAGCAATTAAACAGAGTAATGTGTGAGCATAGTTTCAAAGTAGCTATTATTTCAGAGTTTGATTGTAAGTCCTGCTCCTCACATTAGTATAAGGGAGGCAAGGAGGTCTAAGAAGACCTTGCTGGTACTGGCCACATACAGCTGAAAAACGGATGCGTTGGTAAGTTTATTATTCTGTCTCTGACATGAAATGTGTTTTTTTTTTCCCCATCATTCTGCTAACATAGCCATGCTATGCAAGTAAATATCCTGCAGCAGACAGATTAATTGCATCTGGCAGTTAAGGACAAAACTATGCCTATACTGCTAATCATCCCTGGGCCCTAGGCCATGTACTGAATTCCCTCCCTCTTGGTTGGTCTGGCAGCAGAGTCCTGCAGAGCAGTCCCACTTCCTCATACAGTGTCTTTGTTTGATTAGACATAATTGTTTGATTTTTAAGTTGCTTTAAATTTGAATACCTGAAATAACAGAAAGGCTGTCATGCAATCTGTCAGAGCAGAGTAGTACATACACAGCATACTGCTAAGGGAATGAAGGATATGGCATCAGAACATATGGTGCATGTGAAAGTACTTGGCCCACTGGGAAAACATAGAGGTCTGTATAGGACAGAAGAAAAAAAACCTGGCATGGTCCTGGCTGAGGATGATTTGTCTCTAGATTCAAGCATCTCCTGAACTGCAGCTGGGTTCACCTTAGTGTGAAGAATCATTTTGGTTTGCTTCACTGGAGAGCCTAGGAATTAGCTAACATATCTACCTCTTCTCAAAGAAGCAGCTGATTTATTTGACAGTGCCAAAATATCCAAAGAGGAACCAGTCACACAAGCACATCTGGTGTGCCAGCAGTTCTGTAAAACTTGAAGATAGGAGGAGAGGGTTGCAGAGCCAAGGACTTTTGCAGGGGAATGGTGGTGCCGCAGTAGTTAAGATCATGGTAGCTCGTAATGACGGAAATGAGCATCATCTGGCAGTGCCTCTAATGTTGCTCACATTGTTCCTGAGCAAGTGCAGTCTCCTTTTACTCATAAACATGCCAGAAAAGAGTGAATATATGTAAAGTACTGCTCCCCTTGGGGAGCAGCCTAACTGGGAAGCATAAGAATGAATACAAGTACTGAAGGTCCAATACTGTTTTGTAAAAAACATAGAGGCTGTGAAGGCAACTCTGTGCCTCTAGCAGGGATATAGCACATAGGTTTTGCATGACAAGCAGTAACACATAAGCAAATGGACTCTGCTTTTCAACACGGGGAGTGAGAGGGCTGGCATGCTTTTATCATGGCTATAAAAATACTGGAATGCAAAATAATGCAAAATAATGGAATTTCAAACACTTAGAACTGAAAAGATCTTTAGCTTCTCCTCACCACCTATGCACATACACACTTGTACACATATGAGTACTATTTCAGGATCACACTGGCTCTACGTGGTGCTCTAAGGACTCCAAGAAAAGCACTGTGTAACATGACACGTCACTCCCCTTCAGTGGATGCTGGTCATGACCAGCATCGCCAGCCCACTCTGCATCCACATCTGCAACTCTGCAGTTCAGGAACTGATGCATGTAAGCTTACAGATGCAGCCTACAATGACAATGGCTGAATAAATGAGAATACTGAAGGTAAGCCCAGACTCATGATGACTTGAGTGTGTCAGGTACTGCTTGTTCATATGTTTACAGTCTCTCTTTTCTTCTCCCATTACCAATTAAATAATTTACCACTGAACAGGTGCATCATTCACTGAGGGATTGCTGTTCACCAGAAATAAATACAGAGGGTTAAGAGTTACATTGCTACATTTTTGCAGCTGTTTCCTACAGAGAGTATAGGATAGAATTGAAAACACATATCTACCAATAATGGGTAGTTATTAAATGACAATTACTTGTCCTTTGGAAGATCATATAATATCAATTTTGAAACATTTAACATCTTTACCTTTGTTAAAACCTTTTTCTTATCTTAAGCTGTAGCTAACACTGCTGTTCCACAAACTGTCCTTTAACAATATCTATCAATAACACCACTAGAAACCCCTGCTACTGCCTCTGTAAATTGTTTAAAACCATGCAGATGAAAGATGAAAGGAAAAGCAGAAGAAAATTAGAAAGAAAATGTATGGCTTAAAAGGCAGTGGTTGGAATAAATGAATTAAATAATGTCGATATATTTGAAAAAGGAAGCAGTATCCCTTATGGAAATATCAAATTGGAAGTTCATATTCATTATTTCTTATTAATAAAGCTCCTAATTTGTGCCAAAATCTTTGCAATCGATTGGATGCAGCCAAGCAGTTAATAATGTACTTGGTACTGTGTTCTTCTGTCTGGACTAGAAGATTTGGCAAATAAACACTATTAAGAGTTCATGTTATTGTTATGGAGCAATACTGTGCAGGAATTATTTTCATGAACAGTAGTTATTTTGTATATCTGCAAGCATTTTTTTTTTTTAATATGAATGACAACAAAGACTTTATTTAGCTAGAATTTTTACCCAATTTAGATTAATTCAGTAGTATTTCAAGAGTAATGTGCTTTCTGGGAAAAATAGGGTTTAAATTCAGAGAGTAGGTCTAATAGGGACTGCACACCCTGTTTCGATAAACTACTAGAAAGAATGGATAAATTAGTTGGTATAAATGAGCACAGAGGTGCTGCAACTGTCAATTTGTATTTACTTGAATACGTGGTATCAATAACACAATGAGACTCCACAGATTTGTATTTTGAGTTGTAGCCAAGTCAACCTTGACTTGGGAAGAGAAGTACACAGAACTCAAACTTATCCTTTGATGACTGTGCACGTAATGACTTTGAATTCGCCAGCTGACCTTGTATCTGAAGAAGGTATTTTCAGATACTTTCAGATTTTTTTATTTCTCTCTTCCTCTGAGAGACATTAGCAAGAAGGATTCTGGTAAAGAAACTGCATACCCATAAAATGGCTCAAAACCCAAGAATTAACTTCATTTAGAGTAAATGAAATACTTTTCTCAAATACTTATTCTGTAACACAGCACATCCACAAGGTATGCAAATGTCCTGATTTTAGCTGGTATAGAGATGATTTTTCCTTCATAGTATCTGGTATGATGCTATGCTTTGGCTTTAGGAAAAAAAACAATGCTGATAACATGCTAATGTTTATAGTCATTGCCAAACCAAGGACATTTTAATTTCTGAGCTTCTTATGCTTTTCTGCCATGAATGGCAGAATGGGGGGGTGGAGACTTTTCTGGGGGGCACAAGGAGTTGGGAGGGGACAGAGCCAGGACAGCCGACCTAAACTGGCCAAAGGGATATCCCATACCATGTGATATCATGTGGGAAAAAATCTTGAAAAGGAGTGGGGAGTCAGCTGGGCAGCTGGCCCCTGCCTGGGGACAAACTGGGTATCATTTGGCTCGTGGTGAGCAATTGCTTGTGCATCATTTGTTTTGTATATATATATACATATATTGTTATCATAACTATTATCCTTCTTTCTTCTTCCTATTTTCTGTCTTAGTCAATAGTTTTTATCTCAATTCATGAGTTCTACTTTGTTTTCTCCTGATTCTCTCCTCCATCCCACTGTGGCGATGGGGAGGGAATGAAAGAGTGACTATGTGGTACTTGGCTACCTGCTGGGTTAAACCACAACAGCAAATTACATAAAGTACTGGGAAAATCATGTTTGGAAATTGTATCATTACTTACAGATGTCTTTCATGTCTAATACAGTGTCAATCAAAAAAGGATCTCCCTCTCTCCCATCCTTACTCTCAAAATGCTATTGGAGAAGAAGTATTGGTTCAGCTTCTTGAGTAGCACCAGCTCTTCTAGGATAAATGTCCTCTAAATTGGTAACTGGATGAATTTATTGCTGTCAGTCTATTTCTGTTCTCTAAATTAATGTCTCCTCTAAGTAATTTTAAATTCATACATTATTTCATTCAAAGTAAGGAACAGATTTGTCTCTTGTGTTTAAGATGTCTATTACGTAAGAATAGCAACTGTCTTCATAGGAAGTCTAATGTTTACCCCTTTAAACTGCAGTGTACCAATTTAATTGACTTCACTGGCTTTTACTTTTACAAACTGATGAGAATTGATCTGGAGTTATATTACTGTAAGAAGGACTCTATTTTTCTGCAACTATCAGTGTTTTATGGAAGCAAAGATAAAAAAAATGCCACCAGACCTTTAACTTCTGAAGAGGTTTGGTTTTACTATGTTTACTACAGTTTCTACTAAGACTAGTGTAGTCACTGCACAAAATCAGATTGGTTCTGCCGGGACATACTTCTATAAATTTTATTTCTGACAAGAGCAGCAAAGGCAACAAAGAACAGTCAAGGGAGACATACTAGGAAACAATAAACATAGTATTAAAAAACTTGCAAAAGGAGAATTATCCGCTTAGAAGCAGCGCAGCCTCTGTTGTACTGCTTCCACCTTCCATTCAAATAAATTTTCCTTGACAGCTCCTAATGGCCCTCCACAGTTGTTCAGTGAACTTGCCCTCAAATTACACGGAAATAAAAGGGTAACAACACTTGACTGATTAAAAGAGGAGGTGGGTTCTCAGTAAAAGCAGGCTGATCATTACCTGCCCTTTTCTTTTGCTTGTCCAGTGAAGTAATATCTCACAACTACAACTGAATCACTGACAATTAACAAACTAATATGTTCTCCTTTGTGAAAGTAAAATCTAAAGCTGACCGTAGTTTGGAATGGGAAGTCTTTCTCATATGTACATTTCAATCTACCTTGGCGCCTCAAGTAAAGAACTTTACAAACTTGTTTCATTAAACTTCTATATGAACCACAATCCATTTATTCTATCACACAACTAGGTGTTGTGTGTTGTAAAAATAATTATATGAGAAGAAACCCATTCAATTTTCCTTTCCACTTCTTTTTATTAAAAAAAGTTCATCCTCTTTCTATTTAATAATATGAGTGACTACTTTTTACAAAAGAGAAACACGGCTTCAAATTCATGTTAGGTAATTTTTTTTCATTGGTGGATGTTGTTCAGCTTCAACATTTATACTGATGTCTGGATATATCTGTTCTCAGTGATCCTAAAATAGAGTTTTTGACACATTTTATATCCAAAATAGTATGATGGGACATTGCTTTCTAATTTACAGTCCTTTTCTACTGAATTTGTAAATTTTTATTATATATGAATGTTTTAAAAACATATTGCAATTAAAATACACATAAAATCACATGAACAAAGATAAAATATTGTCCCGCATTTTCCACATGCTTTTCTTATGTAATAGCATTAAGAAGTATTGGCTGGATTATATGTATTGGCTGATTTATTTTATTGACTGTGGAGTAGAGTGCTGTAGAAGTGTATCTATGTTGGTTATTTAAATATTGTAGCAAGTGGTAGGTATATAATANAAAGAAAAGAAAAGAAAAGAAAAGAAAAGGAGACTAGGAGTCATTAAGTGGCATTTTGACTCAGTAGTGAACAAATGTCCCATACTGAAGCATTTTGTTGCAGAAGGTGGTTTTTCATGTCACATATGGAACTATGGTCCTGTTTGCTTATAACTATATAAAGGGTCCAATTACAATTTTTTTGAAGAATTCAGGGGAAATAATGCTCAGTACCCTGGTGAGATTCCAGCGATGGTAATTACATTATACCCCTCATTCTTTCCCCATAAATTACAGCTGGGGGAAAGAGATCATCTCTTTTTCAACAGTTAAATGGAGAAAAAAACGAACTTCACTGTTCTCTTGTTGTCAATGGGAAGAGAGGTAAGTGTTCCTAATACAAAAAAGACTGTGTGAAGTGCCTGCAATTGCTCTTTAGGGTAGTGCAGGACAGATGAAGTATTGTTTTTAATCAAAAAGAGAAAACACGCTTTTCTATAACACAGTTATATTACTCATTTTCTTTCAAAAGCGGCATGCATTTATCATAGCATCTCAAAGCAGCAGAAATAAATGGGATTCTGCAGGATTTTCGCAAAAATCACTTACGCATCCTAGGTCTGGTGATTCACCCAGAAGAGATTTTGTGTTATTATATTGACTAGAATATTAGCTAGCTCTTGGGTCCCAACTACACGATCTTCACTGTTCTCAATGTAGTGAGAATGCTTTGGGTAGAGTCACCTTAATAGAGTTGGTAAAACTAAATTTTGGTAGCAGCTGGAAATATTTTGCAATCTTTCTTTGTTCAGCTGTTCTTGGTGTTGCTATATCTAGTAACTAATTTTATGTATTATTTGTATCATGGCAACACTTCTGCTAAAGTATCATGTGCCAACCTGGATTTCTGATACAATTCTTCAAAAATAGGGAGATCAAAGAATAAGTACAACTACAATGCACCACTTTGAGCAGCTGACGTAACATTTTTAGCTAAACATTCTGACATTTTTCCTCTGGGGACAGCATGAAAAAGGGGAAGGGAAATGAAAGGGAAACATATAGTACAACATGAGATTCAGGCTCAAAGGAGTTGCCCTGCAGTAAATCTTAATGTTGCTCAAGAAATGATCCATATTTTCCACACCATACTGGATCTAGCTGGGATGGAGTTAATTTTCTTCACAGCAGCTTGTATGATGCTTTGTTTTAGATTTGTGATGAAAACTATTGATGCTTTATCTGAGGCTGAACATTGTTTTCACAGCTTCTGAGGTCTTTTTCTTACTCTGGCCCCCAGAATTGAATAGATTGGCAGGTGCACAAGACTTTAGGAGGAGATACAACCAGGCAGATGACCCAAAGTAACCACAGTGATATTCCATACTATATCATGCTGATCAATAAAAGGGGAAAAAGAGGTTTTTAGGGAGATTAGTCATCTTTTGCTCAGGAACTGGCTGGCATTGGTGTACCTGCAGGAAGTGGTGAATGCTTGATTTGCATCACTTGTTTCATTTTCTTTCTTCCTCTCTTCTCCCACTTCTCCTTCAGTTATTAAACAATTTTTATCTTGACCCACAAGTTTTTCTTGATTTTATTCTTTCTTTCCTCTTCTAATGTCCCACTAGCAAGGAGAAGGGGTGGGGATGGACATGAAATGAGCAGCTGTGTGGTGCTTAACTGTCTACTGGGGTTAATGTGCAACACATGCTAATGAATGATGCTGATCAGTTTTCATGCTGAATCTCTTCTAGTATGCCAGAATTACAGAGATTGTCTCCCTTTGTTATGTATATGTTAGTAACGAAATAACCCAAATTCTTTTCATATCTCCTGTAGGTGTAAGTTTGGAGGCAGCAGGGAGAGCCTCTCCCTGATGCTCTCCCTTACCCTGCTACAAGAAATACTGCTACTAGAATCAGCAGAAAATCACTGCAAATTACAGAAGGCAACAGACTGAAAGTCTTACTTTGTCATCTCTAGTTAGCTATTTCTGTCCTGAATTATTTTTAATGGATACAACTCCTGCCTTTTTGCTTGTTGAATTGTACATTTCTCAGTATTATTTGAGGGTTTTTAAGGATATAAAAGTTGTCTATGTAGTTTCCAGCACTCAAGAAGATAACAAACGCATTTTTAAAGCAGAACAAGCTGAAGCTCATTATGCTAGAGGCAAATTGTTAACCTTTTCGCTATGTAATGGCCCATGGACTTGAAGAAAAGAATAAGACGCGGATCACAGTTCCTTTTATTTTCTCCCTTTATTCTTTAGAGATCCAATTCACCTCAGATTAAATGGCAATTCTTTCTTTGTCATTAAGCTTTCCAAAAATAAAGTCTAGGGTTTAAATATCATTTACATCACAGTCAAAAGAATAATCACATAAACAAGAATTTATGAATAATCAAACGCCGCTGGTATTACATTAACACAGTACTATTTTTAATTTATGGGGACCACAATGGCATCTTTTACTGGCCTGTCAAGGGGCAAGTAGCAATTAAATTAGCACACTGATTAACTGATGAGTCATTGTATAAGCATACAGAGCTTGA
This sequence comes from Penelope pileata, assembly GCA_013396635.1. Taxonomy (NCBI): domain Eukaryota; kingdom Metazoa; phylum Chordata; class Aves; order Galliformes; family Cracidae; genus Penelope; species Penelope pileata. Next base: position 20,529 of record WBMW01003431.1, on the reverse strand, counting down.
TTGATTGATGAATCTTTTCACAAGTACACTGTGATCATGCCACAAGATACCATGCCTACAAGGAAAATCTTGTGTCAAAAATGCGACCTCAACCACAATGAGATGATAAAAGTCCCAGAAATTTACAGAAGTATTGTTAATGGTATTTTCACTGAAAGAGAATTATTTTGCTCTCAACAAAAGAAAGAATGAAATCTAAATCCTTTTGCAGCTGCCATAATCTGCTGAACACTTTATAATTCAACAGGGAGAAAGCGCTGCTGAAGTGCTCTACTAATGATACTTCTGCCTGAAGAGTAACTGAAACTTTCAAAACACTCAAAATATGCCTATTTTTATATTCCTGATTGTGAAAGAAAATACATTGTTTTTTCTTCTGAAAATTTTAGATAAGATATGCACCCTACTTCTGTGCCTTTATTTTCTGTTTCCCTATCCAGATGTTCAGTTCTGTGGAAATAGAACTGCAAACTAAAAATACAGCAAAAAATGAGGAACAGCTACAAAAGGGAATTTGAAAAATAAGATTTTGTTTCATATTACTTTCCAACTAGTAACATTTGAAAATAATAATAGTTAAAAGTTATTTTAAAAGAGCGAAAACTAAAATTATGGATCTTCTGCTTTTTTTTTTTGTTTTTTTTTTTTTTTTTTTTTTTTTTTTTTTTTTTTTTTTTTGTGGTAAGTTAGGTTGGTATTTCAAAGGAAAATGTTGCAGATATAGGTGATTGGAGATTTCTGACAAAATCATTTCTCGTTTGGTTTGCAGAATAGATGCTTTCCATGGAAAAGTGGTATTGCTTTTAATCTTTGGTCACCATTGTTGCAAGGGAGCACGTATACACAGGCCCCATCTCCCTTCATCCAACAAACAGCTGGTCGTACAGTTCATGTGATGCTTGACAGACAGCTTCACACGGCTGTTCTCCCTGATTCAGACTTATGACTCCCTCTTCATCTGCTTGTTTCCATTTTCAGATATATTGGTTTGATTCCAGTACAGGCTTTGGAAAAATATTGAAATACCAGAGGCATCTAATGAGCAGAACAAACGTTTATTTTTTTCTCTGCTTTCAAATTTCAAAATATTGCCTACAGATAAAGATTTATATGACTTACAATCTCTTTTCTATTCCCATACTATCTAGACAGAGGTATTAGGAAGCAGAACTTCGTGTTTTGAATATTTATCCAAACTGTGCATAAATTTATACTCTAAACTGTCTGTCTATTAAAGATGGAACACATTTTTTGTACAGTTCAGATTTTAGCCTTTTATTTTGTTTCAATATTCAAACTGATTAAGATTGCTATTCACTTGATAATTAATTTTGGTCTTAATATCTTCATACAAAAAATGTTTAGAATACCACAAAAAGAAAATCAGTGCTCTACCAGGAAAGATAAATATTTAGTTATGAAGGAGAGGATGGAGACATATATATTTAGTTAGAAGATCAAAATAAGAAGATGAATTAATACAGATAATTTCTAGGTCCTTAATTCCAGAGTGTAATTGGAAACCTTTGGGTATTAATCTCTTTTAAAATAAAATATCCCTTCAAATCCAATTCCTTCAAAACAGACATTGCCTAAGAAAAAGCAGAAGTTGATGTTAAACCTTTGTTTCTAAATGTGTAAAGCCTTGCTATTTATCTTGTCAAGTGGCAAGTACTAATAGGTTATGCTTTCGTTAAAAGAGTTGGAAATTGGGTGCTGTTGCCAATTATCTGTTTCTAAGATGCCTATGATAGCCAATGAACACCTCCTGACTGCTGAACAGGAGTTTTGTGACAGAATAAACACAGGGCACTTCCCAGCCCAAAGGCAGGTGCTAGATACATGTGAGCATGTTTCATCAGCTCACACTGTACAGCCTATCTCTGAGGCTGGGTGATTAAAAAAATATCAGAGAGAACAGACATAGCAGGCAACAAAGCAGCCAGGTGGACAAACTGAACCTGTGAATAAAAACACATTTCATTACTATACTGTTCTTCAGGAAAAGTACTTTGACAGAACCATCTTTATTTCACAACAAAGTACAAAGAGATATTCAACTTCATTGTCATTTTCTCCTCTAGCACAAAAGACCCTTGGAACTCTAATTACTAGCTAACTTCTCACATCAAGACAGTGCAAAACTGGTAGCAGATAAGGAATTTATTTTTAAGATGATAAAATTGTGAGCAGGTTTTTCTGATGAATTACAAAAGAGCAGATGTGAGCATGTTTACAAATCTCCAAAATGGACATAGTAACTTTAAATAACACTAAAAGATGAGAGGTGTAAAAAGGGATCAAAGCAGCATCTGGTGCTTTCTGAGAAAACAAGAAGCTGACTTTTAAATAGATACTAAACCTTTGCTAGATTAGTAGTTATCAAAGGCTTCAGTACAAAAGCATCAGCTGAACTGAGGAGGTGACCAGCACCTGTCTGCAATAATCTAAACAAAGTTTTCCATGAAATACGCAATACTAATCACGATTTTGTTCTGAATGTGTTAATGGAATTGACCTATAACTTGAACTCAAAAGCTCAGAAATCATGTTTCACAAATAAGGTATAAGTCAGTCAGTTGTATATGAAATTAAGCTTTCTAGAACACATACACAAATTTTATACATATGAAAAATCTATTCATAACATAGTGAGTTTTCTTTGAATCACAGCCACAATGAACTGTTGTAGGGAACAGTAATGTGGTTCCTAATAGTCACTCCAAATTGGCTAGACATATTAAATCTCCGGGGCACAAGGCTTTCTCAAAAAACTTGCAATATTATGGAAAACTAGCACTACCGTTGTAATACATGGTTCAGTGTGAGTAGTTAATTTGAATTGGCCAAAGCCCAAGAAAGAAAAAGAAGGTGCTGTCAGGCAAGAAAACTAAATGCAAAGACTGTACTGACAAATTCAGTGTGGTATACCCACTCCTACTCTATGTGCACTTAAAGAATTAAACAAAGAATTGCAGGAAGACTCGCTACTTTTTACCTAGAGATTACACCTGAAGAAAGCTAATATACACAGGCTACACTAGAAAACACATATTTACAAATTATGTTATTGTATTTATGAGGGTTTAAACTGAATGGAAATAAGCATAATTTATTTCAAAGTAGTATTCTGTTATCAGTGGAACAAGTTCATTCCTGAGGAGAGCTCTTGCAGGTGCTTGTTTTAGCACTCCTGCTTTTGAGATCTTTCTTGAGTTTAACAAATGTACTAGAGAAGGTTGCACGAGAATCAAAAAAACATGAGAATGAAATGAGCCTTTACATTAAAAATCTAGATTTGAGAGTGGTTTTGTTTTTGTTTTTTCTTCCTCCTCTCCCTCTCCCTCTTCCTCTCCCTCTCCCCCTCCCCTGAAGAAAACCCAATACAAGATAATTGGAACGATAAAGTTACTAAACTACTTTTGATGTTGTTGATGCTGGAAGAAGCTTGGGTTCAGGGTGTGGAATATTTCCTTTCAAGAACAATCTTGAGTTAGGAATCTCAGAAGGAATTTAACAGATGGTTAGAAATTTTGCAATGCTGTCATAACATAATGTACCTGAGATAAAGAGGGATAATGCTAAAGCCTTAAGCCTTCAATACCTCCTCAACCAGACAACTATAAATATTGCCCTAAGATGAAAAAAAAATAATCATTGGAAGGAACACTTGTACTCTAGAGAGCAAGGCTGTTTCTCTTAATTACAGATCAGTTAGTTCTTTTTAAACAAATGCAAGTTTGTTGCAAAATACGTAAGAAACGAGCAAAAAAACCCTCAAAAACAAACAAGCAAACAAAAACCGCACAACCAAAAGCCCCACAACTCTAATAGACTTGAGAGTACATAACCAAAAAAATATTTGGAGAACAGTCATTGTGAAACCTATTATGAGTAAAACAAACATTTCCAAATGTGGTGTAAGCATATATAAAGGATATGTACATGAACTGCTTAATTCACTCTCAGACACCCTCAAGAGTCTTAAAATTGGCTTGCATTGTTGTAAAAGGTCGCTATTTGATTTTGATATCATTTTTCTGACAGATCAGTTTAGAGAGATCAGTTTTCCAGAAATACTGGGCTAACATTCAAGATCATTCCAATCATGTCATGCGAAAGACTGTTTTTCTTAAAGGCTTTTCCTCTTTAAATATTATGGATATATTTTATTTCTTCTTCTTTTACAGTACTATTCAGAATCATCAGCAACTTCTAATGTAAATACAAGAGAAGTGGATTGTTAGCAACATAACACTGTCTGCCTTCTCTAAGGGCTTAACATGAAATAAATTGTAAGGTTTGGTTGTAAATTCGTCGTGCTTCATCACACATCAAGAAGATCTTTAAAATACAGCAGATCTCAACATACAGAATTATTATCTATGAGTAGTGAGAGAAAATTCTGTTTATGGGTATGGGTATTGCCTGAATGCATTGAAAAATATATAAGTAAAAAAGAGTTATGCATTTGTATCATCATTTTTAAATTGCTTGTGACTTTGTCCTTCTAAAAGTCATGACTAAGGGTTAACACAAATATATTTATCTGTTGAGTGAAAGTACATTATGAAGATGCAAACTGTAATCAGTAAAATGTTTTGCTGTATTTAAGGGTAAGGTTAGTAAACATTAATTTACAGAACAAACTTTCAAACACCTACATCTAGGCAGTCATACCTATGCAATCTTATAATCAACAGAGAGAAATTGTCTCCTCCAGAGGGTTAGAAATTTTATTCTGTCTGACAAATGTGAGATGAGTAACTGCCCAAAACATTACTGATGCAAAAGGAACAATACAGATCTTTACACAACATGATTTACAATGAAGAAAGCGTGAATAGATTTGCTCCATTTCCACAGTGACTGAGAAACATGTGCATTTACAGAGGCTATCAAGAGCCTTCTGTGCTTCCAAAATTGTGTCACTGCTGGTATTTCAGGTCCCAATTTAGAGTCTGATACTCAGGAGTGCAAGGCACCCACTGGATATTAAGTGATGACCAGCTATTAGATTGAAAGCAGGATTTTGCAAGAGTAACGAGTTAGAGAATACTTCACATCTAAGAACAAAACAACAGATCCTCAGACTATTGATGATCATTAGCAGAGAACAGAACTTTTTATGTGCACATATCAGATTAAAGAGTTTAATCAAAACCATCTACCACAGTTAAAATAACCTATCCAGCAAGATCATAACAGCTAGCCAGTTACCTATTGCTGTAGCTAAGGCCACAGAACTTCAGGGAAATCCTCCAAGCTGAAACACCTACTATGTTTAAAGTATTAAATTTAACAGCAGGATGTATTTCTATTCTCTATATAAAGGATGTGAAGGAAGACTCTACTTCTGACTTAAATCCTCACTAGCATTTAACCACAATGTCAAACAGTCTCTACTGTAAAGTTATTACATCTGAACGAGAAGCTCTGGAAGAAATTGATGTTTCACTGAAGCTTTATTTCAATGCATGTGGTTCATTACAAAGGAAAATGTGTTCCTTTGCATTTAAAAGGACAAGAGGATGAAAACTTTAGATTGTTGTTCATTACAAATAAACATAGGACTGTCCATTCATTATACTCTTTCCCCCTGACTTGGTGTGCAAGCAAATCACAAATACAAGCTGAGTATACGTAAAATTTTGGTATCTTGATACTATTTGATAGGCTTGTGCCTTTACTGCACTTATAGAAAGATGTTGATTTGCATCCAGCAGAGTAACTAATATTCTGTTGCTAATTGTGTGCACTGCCATGACAGAACATCTAAAGAAGGACATTACTGCATGCGTCTCAGAGGGAATAGGAAGATTTTTCATTTATGGGCACCCATCTGTCTAATCATGGCAGAATTATATGCAAGTGCAATGCACAAATTTGTGTGCCCTTCAGGAGCAGCAGTCCATCTCTCTGTTCATCCAACCTGATTCACACAGTAGTTTGTTGTTTCACAAGATTCAGTACATTGTATGCTTGATGACATGCAAAGAAATCTGAATTAGAGCTGCAGATAGGAAAAGACAAATGCAAAATGTGTTATCTACCTGAGAAGCTACAATTAACTTTTAATTATTTCCCAGTACAATGTTTATGTTGCTGATATTTCCCATCGGGACATTATCTTATAAATGAAAAATCCAGCAATTTTCAGCTTCAAGAGGTCTTGTCCAGCTGTAGCTGACCAAAGATGAATGTTCACCTCAAGCACAGAAAATAAGTTTCTGTGTAGATTTAGATGACTCAGAGGTTTTTAGCAGCAATTAACTCTTGAGAAAATTGATAATTTGTAGTTCATCATAAACATGAAAGTCAAGGGAAGTCATTATCACACAGACTTCTCAATGGCACACTCAATAAACATGCCTCTTATAGATAGAGAAAGCACTTGTGTAAGCAGGGGCTCCACAGGGCGTTGTTCCACCACACTGCAGATTGCACAGATCTTGAAGTTAGTGCTGACCAAGCTCATGTGTCTGCACGAAACAGCTTAGCATGATACACATCCTAACAAAAATGCAACATTACACCCAAGACAGAATGTTTATCAGTAGGAATGCAGCTTAGATATGGTCTCATATAAAATCAACTACATTTCTTTTAAACGATTTAATTGTAGGTTTTATTGCACGATTCCACAGTTGGCATGAGATGTTGTCATCCTCAGTTTTCATGCTGCTACCACTCTGCAGTGTAGCTGTACAGTGCTGTCAATGCAAGATTAGATCAGCCTCAAAAAAATGTATTTGTTGCACTTTCAGATAATCTGTATTCTGAACAACTGCCCTTCTATCAAAAAAAAAAAAAAGTTTATAAAAAGAGTTTATTCTGTACTATATGCTGACATGTTTGCTTTGGTGTATTTGCAAGTATATATGCATTTATGGGAAGCATTTTCAAGTTTATGCTTCTGGTAATAAGCATCTGATCAAATCTTATCACCCTAAATGGATTTCTGCTTCTTACACCTTTAACCTACTGTGTTTCTTCTTCTGGCTCTTCAATCCAGACTAGACTTTCTATCACTTCTTTATGAAAAACAATCATAATATCATGTAGATCTTATAAGTCAGATGATGCAAGATAGTGAAAACATGCATAGATAGAAAATAAAGCTTCCAGTTTTGCTCACATTTCTGGTATTTCCATGATTTTTAAGAAATTACAGACGAATCAATTATAACTTAAATTTTGAATATAAGTAATGTGAGTCTCATCAGTGAATTTTGCTTAGAGAAAAAAGTTCCATACAGTAAACCACGTCTTATAATTAAAAGTAAGGCACTAACATGGGCTCTGGTCTCCTCTTCTCAATGGACCAAAGAGGGAAACTAACAGAAAAGAGGGACCTGCCCAAAGAAAACTTTCCTTTTTTTGAATGGACATTAAAAGGAATGGTGATTCCACTCAAACTTGCAGGTTTTTTGCTGTACAAAAGAATGGCCAAGAGCAGAGGTAGGAGCTATTGCTGCTGATGATACACCTCTCCACGTATATGATTGCTTCTGCAAGTAGAATGTACTAATAGGAGCAGATCTTCAGGGCAATATATCATGAAAAGTAAGGATGACTGAAAGATCAACTTTAAAACTGTAACCATGGTCTCAGCTAAAACAGTAGTGCTAAAGAGTCCATTGTTGTAGACAACAGTGATTAACGTGATAGAGTAAATTAATTTGGGAAGCCATGGTTTTCGTAGACCACTTACATAAAATCTGCATAGTTTTCATTCACTGAGCATGTGTGTCATATTTAGCATTAAGAGCTCATATATGGAAATTCAGCCATCAAAGAAGGTAGGTAAGAACGATGCTCTGAGGGTTCCAGACCTATAGCTTCCTACTAAACCCATTTCTCACTGTTTTTCTCAGTAAACCTGTGCAAATCCTGCAAAATATATGGGTCTCGGTCTGGAGACAAAAATATATCCAGGCTGGGCAGAGAGGGTATTTAAAATGATATATCTGAAAACAAAGGAAACTTTAGACAGATATTACTTGGGAAAAATTCAGGAAAAATAATTAGATTTTTTTAAGGCAATAAATGGTGTTTTTGGCATACCAGGATGAATACTTTGATACGATATCTTGTAAAATTATATCCTACAGCTCCTCTTGCCTATTCTGCATGGCCACTATAACTATTGAAGTTGGAAATGGGAGATTTCCAGATATCATGGGTGAGAGAGACTCAGGAATCTGTGCCAAGGAAAGCTGAAATGAGGAGGTGCATTTTAGTTTCATGAAGATCCTAACACAGAAGCAAAGAAGACTCCTGGAAAGAGATGGAGAAGGTGAAAGTTGAAGCGCAAGGAGTGTGCATGTAGGGATGTCTACGTGTAGCCGTTAGCCTTGGTGAATGAACAGACATTAGTGCAGGAGGGGGAGGTGGGAAATGAGAAGATGTTGCACAGGAGAAAACCTGAAGAGTTAGAAGGATGGCATATGAGGGCCCTGATGATATAGAGTAGGGCAGGAGTAAAGGAACAAAAGAATGCAAGGAATCCTGGCTGCATGTAGTGACATCAACCTATTTATTAAAAGTTACGAGCAAAGTAATGAATATGGGATTCTCTAGAAACATTTTGTATAAAATCTTTGTGATGATATAATAAAACAACCAAGATCCCACTTCTGACAGCTTTTCCTTTGGGGGGTTGGACTCGATGGTCTCCAGAGGTCCCTTCTAGCCCCTACAGTTCTGTGATACTGTGATTTAATATCTCTAGAGTAAAAGACATTAAAAGTACATATGCAAAAATCTATCATGGAAAAAGCCCTATACACTAGTGAAAATATTCTAAACCTATTTGAAAGTTTTTGGCAATTAGAGCATCAGTTTGTACAGGTTTTAAAAAATGTAAAAGTATATATATCCTCAGTAAAAGTGAAATATATGCGAGAGTTACTTGTTTCAAGTATAGAATGTTTTAGTTTAAGCTCTTGTTTGTTCAGCAACAAAACAATTAGTGACTCAGCAATGAGACTGGAATCATCTCTTTCAAATAGATAGATAGATAGACAAAATACCAGTCAAACAAATTAAGACAAACAAAAAAGGAAAACCTGTAAAGGCCTTTGGACCAGAAATGGGGAGACATGGTTAATTGTTTAAATATACCACAGTCATACTCTTAATCTTTATAAACATGTATGGTAGTTCATATCAATTTATATTCATACTCATTTGCAGTCTTTGTGTTCCTTCTCTGGCATATAGACTTGAGAAATATAAATATTTCTCAAGTATATTTGCCAATTAGGAAGGGGTCAACTTTCCAGATTATGTTCAATTTAAATTTTGCTCAGATAAAAAGAAGTTACTGTGTCAACTAAACTTGTTGACAGCAAGGCATGCACATAACCATCATTCATGTTTGAGAATAATTCAGCTGTGGCATGTTACAAGCAGTTTCTGAAGATCAGTGTAGTAAATGGGAGCTAACATTCCCAGAGGGGCAGAAGGTTTGCAGAATATTTTTTGAGATATCAAATATTTCATATGTAGCCTTTTGTCACCAATCTACCAGGCAAAGCACTCTCATCTGAAGTAGCATCCTCAAGGAAATGGAAATTCTGAGATTTTAACAAAATCCTGAGTCGAAAAGGGCTCACATTGACATTGAAAGACTGGCTGGCAAGACAAAAAAAAAAAAAAAAAATGGATCTCTGAAACAGTGCAGTCCCTATACTTAAAATCATTACATTAGAGAACTCAATTACATACTTTAAAAATATTTATTCTGTTGGGACAACATTTCATTTTAGATGTCAAGCTGTCTGTCTAAGTAGATGATTCAAAATGAAGCTTCATTTGATGTGTGAAGTATCATCACAAAAACAACAGGACATGTAAGAGTAGGTTTAACTGTTTCAGGGCTCTTTTGGGAGATTTTAAATTATGAAAGAAAGTCTGTCAGATTGGTGATTGATCTCAAAAATGTGTCATTGTAAGCTCTCAATAGTGAGAGATATACTGTGGGGTTTTCTAAGTGCTATTGAGTGAGTATTTTAACCTAAATTTTTTTTAAAGACAAATCAAGATATATGCTCTTAATGATATAATAACATTTAAAGACTTCATTGCTATTTCTCTTACAGTGTTCTACAGTCACTAAGCCAATACCTACGACTGATAAATGAGAAAATTAATGTAATTTGAAAAAAACAGCCATAGGCCATTATCTAATTAATCCCCTAAAGCCGAAGACAGACTTCTAATAATGTCAGTGCAAGTATCAAAAAGCATCCAGAATTTTTCCTTATACCACAGAATTCTAAATCAAGAATCTAGTGGGATGTCATGATTTTCTATAGCTGCTAAGAGAAGAAATACTGTCACACTAGTGAATGGAAGAAGGGAAAATATTTTGATTTTGAAGATGGAGGGGCAGTTCGGTTACAGATACTGAGTAAGGTAAAAGAGGTAAAAGACTATGTGAGAAAAAAAAAGTGGCTGGAGTCAAGGGACCGAGTTGAAGCTAAGTGACTGAGAAGCTACAGTTACAGAACTGTACAGGTGGGAATTTCAGAAAATTGCAGACATTCCCCTAGGCAGCTCCTTCTGTGCCTCATTCAATTTGTGTGCTTAAATGTGTCGATTAACATCCTGAATGGAGAATCACATGCAGCTCCTCCTGTGGAATTGATCAAAAGTCACTTGAAAATATTCAGAATAAACCTCCCACAGATGCAAAAATTGTCATGTCTGCTGCACGTACCTAAGATGGCTAGCAAATGTTTTCTACATCTTTTAAGATAATTTTTTTAACGGACCGTGCATGCACTACAGTGGTCAAGTAGGAACACAGGCTACCAGAAGAGTGATTTGGGAAGTCTTATCCAATCTAAAGATGTTGCAAAGATCCTTGCTGTGAAGACTTCTGTTTCCATCCAGACTGTGATCATCTGTCCTGTTAGAGTGATTTTATTCCCAACATAAGCATTACTGTATGCAAAGGTTCAAACTGTTTTGGGGTGTTTTTTTTGTTTTTATTTATTTATTTATTTATTTATTTATTAACAAGAACTCTGTTCATAACTGTCTAAGCAACAATCATTTAGCATCAAAAAAACACCAGAGAAGATGCGGATCTGGCTAAGCTCTTCAAATGGCTGAGAAAGGCTGATACTGTTGTTTCTTCCACTGCCCACCCAAGAAGGAGGTGTTATGGTAAGTTATCGCAGTAAGATGTGAACTGCAGAATGACTAATTCTGTTTCTCACCTTTCCGTAGTTTGTGTTTTCACAGAAAACTCTAAAATTATATATACAGAAAGTTTTCAACAATGTAGTTAAATTCCAGCTCAAAAGTGCAAACTGAGAGCAATCTAATATTTGCTTTAGAAGCACAAAGCTAGGAGTCGGGAGATGGCAAGTCCTGTCTGACATCTGCCAACAAATGTAATCTCTCTAATTCTGCTTTATACTATCTCGTTAAAACAAACGAACAAACCAATAATGTCTATTTTTTCACTCCTTCTAGTCTTACTATTAACTTCCATCTGCAGTTTCATGCAAACTCAGACAAAAGTTTCCAAAAATCAAGTTTTAACAACTGAATTAAGTAGTAAAGCCTCTATTAGTAACACCATATTTGGAAGTGTCATTAGTAACATTACACCACATCAATTAATAAAATTCCATATAGGTAAGGTGGCCTTACTAAGTAAGGAATCTTTTCAGAAAAGTGCTTTACAGAAACTTACATGAACATGTTAATGTGCAAACGACAGAAAAGAGAGATTATTCCGAACTGCTCCTCCACAGCTCTGGTAAATACTGTTAAATTTCTGCATACTCCTTGCTGTTCCAGGAACAGCAAAAAGGAAACATATCAATCAGTAAAATCAAAGATTAATTTAATATCAGGAAAGCCTGTATTTTGTATTTTGCAGCAGCAGTCCATCATTGTCTTCTTCCCATATATGACAGACCTCACCTTCTTAGCAACGAAGCACTGCTATTACACGTTCCTTTAAGCTTTTTTTTTTTTTTCCCTTATTGATTACTTCTCTCCTATATTAAAACCAGCCCTTTAATGAACCATCAACTTACCCTGGCAATACTGTAATGTTGCACTGAGTAAAGCACTTGCTTTTGTACTTCATAAACATCCTGACATTTTTACATGATTATTAAAAAAATATATTTTGAAGAATGCTGCATTAAAAGGAATAAAATCTAAAAAGGAGGAGAAAAGACTTACATGCACTTTTAAGACTACTTCTTCCAGGTATATTTAAAAAAATTAAAAATAAAGCAACACAAATATTTTCAAGTGAATGGATTAACAACAGGCACATGCAATGGATGAATGGTAATCATTTCAAACCACTGGCAATTATTTCTATTTATGGAAGTGGTATTGCAGGGGAGCAGTGACCTGCAGACAGACACATGAAACACTACAAATCTGCAAAAAAAAATTGTAAAGGAAGCATGTGTGTAGGGAGACAGACTGTGAAAGAATGTTTCAGTAAGAAATTACATTATGCATTTATTCCCATTTGTTAACATGCACCAACTGTAACAGTGCAATCACACTCCATTGTTGCCTTTATGTATTTAGTAGTATGCTGAAGGCAAAGTATTTACAGATCATTTCCATACACAATGAATGAAAAGTGTGAAAGACTGTATCCTTGTATTTCCACTCTGATTTGCCACATCAAATGAGAGATTGCTGTACAGCCTTAAGATGCTGAGCCTGTGCACAATTTCTCATCTGTGGTCTTCGTTCTATGTAATCATCAGATACACAACTCATTCCTGCACCTGTAACAATCTCTGTGGCCCCTCCAACAAGTCAATTCCATGTGCTGGTCTCAACACGATTACCTTATTGACATTTCTCAGCTGAAAGATTTTTGCAAATACCATCCAATTTTCCAGCTCTTTCTAAAAGATCAGAAGATGCACCTTGCATGGTAGACAGGAATTTACACTGATGAATGCCTATTGTCTTGAATACAAATGCTTCTTGGTGTTTGCCCAAAGCTAAATGTGTATGTCTCTATAATAACTAGCCGCAGATAGACCACTAAAGCACATTTGTACCTGAGATGAAATATGTTTGTGCTGTAGAATATCTTTTGCTTGAACAACCTCCAGGCTAAGATCTTCAAGGCCTTCTAATTATGGAGGATGCCACTGAGCATCAAACCTGTCATACAAAATAAAACAGCTGGAAAGGGAGCATTATTTTTTGCTTGGAAATGATGATGACAATGTTAGGTTACTGCTGCAGGTAACAGGTCCTGGTAGAGATCTTCAGACAAGTGTGGCTCTTGGAAGCAAACAGCTTCTGGGTTCATTCATGCAGTGGGAGGGATCACAACAGACTTCACAGTCAAAGGACAAGCTGGCTATGTTACTAACCTAAGTTTTCCAAGGTTTTCTTTGGAGTACAGAAAGAAGTTCATATTTTGTTAAACCTCCCAGTTAGTGCTACTTTCTCAAGTAGCCTAATCACAGTATTTTAGCTGTCCATATTAGATGGATCATTGCTCTTTCTGCTGAAATTCACATATTAAAGTTAACAATAAAGCTCACTTCATATTACTCACTTGAACAAAATGTTTAGAAGACGTGAAATCAATTTATAGCATTTTTTGAAGACATTGCTATGGAATAAGGCATTTTCAAATCTCTCCTATAGTCTCTTGGATTTTGGTGATCCAAAAGATGACACTAATTTTAAAACTAGTCAAACTGAAAAGTTATGGGACTTCAACTAGCATATGTTCACTAAATCATGAATTATATACGGAACAAAAAATCATAAAAGTTACTTGGAACAAGTAAAAAAATTATATTATGATCTCTGCACTGCATAGCACATCTGGCTGAGGGGATTAATTTTATCCCATTGGATACTTATACCAAGAACAAAAGGGTGAAAAAAAGATTTGAACAGATATGAATAGGAAACAAGAGACTTAATTCTTTCAAGTGGTGATGCAAAGCATATCCTTCATGAATAACTTACTGAAAATACCATCTGTTTCACAGCATCTGCACAATAGTATTAAATGCACTCTGATGTAGACTTGCATCTTCGTAGTAGTTTTAAGATTGTGCGGTACATGTCAGATGAGAAAACAGCATTACTAGAAATAAAACTTAAGCACATGCCTAACAATGTCCCTAAAGTAATCTCAACATTACTACAAACATGAAAAAAAGGTTGTACTGTAATGTTTTCAGGCTGTGTTGGTCTTGCCTATCCTTGTCTCTGATGTAAATGTTTTTACATCAATATTCTGCATTTCAAAATAATTTATCTACCACAGAACTAAACTTTATAGCAATTCTAATAAATACTACTTTTTTCATTTAATATTCAGAAAATCTGACTATATAGAGATATATACATATAGATGCGGTTACACTGGCATTTATTTCAACACAGCTGGATTGAAGCAAAATGTGTTTTTTTTCCCCCTACTCTTGCTATTACACCATACAATCCAATGCAAAACTATTTTATTTCTTATTCTGAATTCTGATTAATTCAACTTAAAGATATCAATTCAGAGAAAAGAAACTAAATCTAAAAGTAATATAAGAGGATATGTAGAAAACACATTTTAAGTTATGGATATTCTTCCACGGAATGCGAAAAATTGTGTTGATGTGTTTATCAGCTCCTGAAAATGTACAAAATGCAGCACCATACTAGCTACTACGAAGAAAATTAATTCTACCTCAGTCAAAAGAAGGACAAACAGTAAGATTACGTACAATTTTCTCAATGCATATCATGTTTTATGATGGAGATATAGAAATGCAAGTAAAACACTTCAACACTTCTGTGACTCTTCAGTAATGTGATTTTACACTTTTCAGCAAATTTGAGGTAGCACCTAAACTTAGAATTTTTGTAGTTTGGAATTTAGAATTCATTAAAGAATTGAATGAAACAGAGCACTGCTTATGATATCAATGATTATGGTGGCATGAACTCAAGAAATCTTAAACTAAATCTAGAAATCTTATAATATATACTTTTACTGAAGTGAGAGAATTTCAGGTGAGTTTTCCAAGAATTTTAGAAAACTGAAAACTCTTGGTATCTTAAAACTTGCACACTGTTCTGGACATGCAATACAAAAGGAGATTCCACCAAGTCCTACATGTTATGTTTATGATCAGCATAGTCTTCACTCAGTTGAAATGATTGCTCTGTTTCCTGGAGAGTCCGCAGAAAGAGATCCTAAACTCAGAGCAAATACAGATGGATGAGGATCTTTTCTTACTGCACAAATAATTGCTCTTTCCCATATACCCAGAAACTTATGTACAAACCAAACATGGCAGAACATGGCAGTGGAATTAGCTCCAATTCTAAATATCCCTCATGATATAATACATAAAATGTTAACTTGACTTTTAGAAGATGAATTACAGAGGAAATGATCCTGACTTTCTTGTGTATATGTTTATAATTTTACACATACAATACTTCATATGTACGCGTTTATGTGTGTGTGTTTTACATACACATTCATTTGTATAAAAATATAAAATACCATATACTTGTATAAAGTATACATATATGTGTGTTTTAAAATAATTATCAGGAAATGTCAAAAAAGAGAAACGAAAATAACAATCACCATGTCCTCTGTCCCTCATAGGAAATTAAGGGACAAGACAAGAGCAAAGAAAAAAGGAAGAAAATGCTCTTATTTAGGAATAGAGACAGACCTATTGGCTATAGTTTCCACTCTAAGCAAGCTAAGGAGAATTCTTAGCACCTGAAGCAGATAAAATGCATACTTAAAAACTCATTAAGGCCTGGGACTACAGGGCAGAATGCAAAATGTTATTTAATCAACCTATGAGGACACTGAAATAATTAAGGAAAGACTTTATTGTTATGTATACATGCATTTGAGTGTTTTTTGTTTGTTTATTTGTTTGTTTGCTTGTTATTTTTTAACCTTGAATAATTCCTACAAATACATTTTTAAATAAACACTTTTTCCCTTAAGGCTGATAAGTAAAAATGAAAAGAAGTAGAATAATCTTTTCTGATGATAGAACAATATGATTGACAACAGGACTTCATCCTTATAGGCCTGCCAACTTTTCAAACCAGTCTCACAAATTACTCTGAGGTATTCACACTTGCATGCTGAATGTCTTGAGCTGCAATAGCTGAAGTGGTGAGTGCCTCCACTGTATGCCTCTCCTTCCTGAAAGTGAAACAAGAGGAAGCTGAAAGTGACACCTCCCTCTTCCTAAGCCACTGCTGTTTACAATGATGTTCACTTTGTAAACTGAAAATAGTAGTCCGCATTAATAAAGCAGTCTGCTAAGTACAGCAGCAAAAGAGCAAATAACCCTCCTTTCTAGTCAACATGTCTTGGAAAGCAGAAACCATCCCTGCAAAACATCCACAAAACGTCCACCATATCCTCCTACAGTTTATCATTCTGCTGTCCACAGATCAGAAAATATCAGAAAAAGGACATCAGCAAACATGAAAGCACTATTAGAATTTCAGACAATTTTCACCAAACTGTAAAGCTGCCCACCCTGAGGAAACAACTTTCATGTTTGGTAGGATTCTTCATTGGCTTTGGCAGGTTCTCTGATGCCTGCAAGGTGTTTCCAAATGATTTCAGGATTTCATCAAATTTTAGGTTAGTGGTTTTATAGATTCTGAAGATAGCAGTGTAAAATAATTGAGTGTTTTATATTTCTCAAATTAAAGTTAAAAAAATATTTTAAAAAATATTTTAAAAAATCATAAATATAAGCTATATCTGCCTTGGTGTTGATAACAAAGTTTACATCTGTAAATCAAACATGCCCTGTAAATAAAATACAACTAAACATTATCAATTTGTGTAATGTAATTCAAGGTATTATCTGGAAATTTGCATTAAAATGCCCTAAAAGATATTGAATATAGTGAATCTGCAAAAATATTCAATAGCATCAATAAATGATCTTAAGATATGTGCAAATAAATGGGCTGGAATTCCATTTTTCATGTAAGTGCAAACACTTAGTGGAGTTATTTCAACTAATTTATGCACGTTATCCTTCTTTTGTTTGTGACAGCTTCAGGAATTCTTTTGCAATCACTATTATATTGGATTGCTGCACTGATCTTTACTTCCACTATTGATAATGCATTTTCCAACTCCACAGCTTATTTGGCATTCTATTGAATGAAAATTTGGGAGTCACACTATTTGTGCTCATTTGGAGAAGATCATGTTAGTCATATAATAATCTTTACTCTTTAAGTTATTTCCGTGTCCACTATATCTGATTTCTCCTTACTTCTATTATTAAGAATTATTTGTATCAGAAATAATTTTAAACTGAAGTCACATATAATGAGGGTTTTTCTTTTTTCTTTTTTTTCCTTTGTTTGTTTGTGGTTTTATGAAAGAATCAATCTATCTCAAAGCACTTTAAGATTTTCTGCCTTATTAAAATTTCTGCCTTTCATTCTGGTTCCCTGCTCCACATTACAGATGGCATTTTGGATCCTGATGGGCTGAGAGGTCTGTTTTTCAAGCAGAAGTATGGAGTTTCTCTGCATCAGCTGACTTGGGCCAAATATTATATATGTGAATATAACTCAACTGAAGTCAATCCTCTTATTCCATGGCTGAGTTCATATTTCAGGGAGTTAAAAACAAGAAAACAAAATGAAGTAAAGCAGTCATCTTCTAACTGTATTAACTATACTGTTTCGTCAAAGTAGGGGGAACAATGTCAAAATTGCAAGCATGTGTCTCATTTCATAATCAATATGACTATGTTTATCAATATCAAAATAAATGCGTGAACTTCATTCAAATACAGGCATATCTGCTACCAGTGTTACGGATTAATGCTGTTTCTGTCACATCTTCCTCAAAAGGGATTGAGTGGATTTATATTTTTTATATTTAGTCCACTACAACCTTTACTGACAAAATGCAGAAGATACTAAGCAATGCTTAAGGTATTAAGTCAGCCTGTCAGTAAATCCTGTCTTTGGGAGAACTGATACACACTTTCTTAGGATTAAACAAAGGTGACATGGAGGACTTTCAAAAGCAGATGTTGCTCTTAAACCCTCCTAATCTCTACCACATAGTATTTTCAACAAACTACTATGAATTTGTTGTTAGGTGACAGTCACATGCCATCCACTCTGAAGGCACATTAGACACATTCTCAGACATTCAGTTGATTAAAGAAAAAAAAAGTAAAGAAAAATAAAGTACTGTTTTTTAAAAAAAAAAAGTTACACTGATACATTTAAAATTTCTTTTCTAGAAAAATATCATTTCAAGCCAGGGGTAATATGATTTGCTTTCTGTCATGCAACTGTTTCATTTTAAGACCTGAGATTTGATGAAAAGGTTTTCAAAGTCCAGCACTAAAATATCGATCCCCAGATCAAATCCTTGAAATCAGAGAAGTATTTAGCTGTGTAACCACACAGTTATTCAAGCTTGAAGCTATAAACCTAGGAAAAAAAGGAACATATCATTAGAGATTTTTTTCCAGAAAGAACAGTCCCTTACTTTTTGACTTTTCTCTAAAGAAAGATTTTAAATCCAAATATTTGTCTGGCTTTGAAATCTTGACTTTTTTGTTTCTGATAAATCATAGTAAGTGAAAAAGAACAGTATTTATTCAAACAAAACATGTAAAGAGAAATGGGCAAAGCTCAGTAAGAGAAGCTTACTTGTTGCAACGCTAGAGTCATAACCAAGGCAGCTGTCAGCTTTTACCTGTCACTATCTTCTTCCACACTAAAATTACTGAAAGGATCATGTCAGCCTATGCCTCCTCATCAAAATTACTGTAATGTGAAGTGTTCAATACTGTCCTGTAGTGTGAAGAATTCAATATTGCTTGAATCATAGGAGAAAACTAAATGAAGTACTATTAAATAAAAAGACAAAAGAACTACAAATTGTTGGAGTCTGGAAAAGTAGTCCGGGGCATCTGCCCTATGTGAGCTTGATCTCTCTTCCTTCAGAATCTGATAAAAGTGACTCTCAGGTGCATTGCAGTACACATCTCAGTTGCATTGTACTAAACGTTCCTTCAGTTAGATATGTCACTATCACTCTTCTGGTCTTATTGCAGATAAAAACATATTTCTTGTTTTGTTTTGTTTGAATCTTGGTCTATTTAATAATGTCCTGGACCCTGGAGCTACGTGGTTAATACAATGAAATCTAAAACTCGTATATGCTGTTTTTAGTCCTCCTAATACAGTTATAATGGAAGGGAGACAAAGATAGATATGGTAATTTCTTTAGGCATATCATATATGTCCAAACCCTCAGACACTTCTGTTTTATAAAAATACAACAGAAACAGGTCAGAACCAACCACCTACATTCCCTGACATCACCATCTTAAATATTCTCTGACAGTACTCTCTGAGTTCATATGTTCCCCTAATTATACTTTATGTCTGGACTTCCTCTTCTTTTGCTTGATTTCTGTCCTTTGTATTCCACTGACACAACTGTATCAGAGATATTTCCTATGCTTTCTCTAAGCCAAAAGCAGAATCAAGATTTAATTTTGACCCTATTCTTCAAATGTATCTGACATGAGATTTTTCCTGAAACAGTCATCGTTCATTTTCTGAGATTATTCATTTCTGTTTGTCTTCCTAATTCTTTAATTTTACTTTCATTGACTATGTCAGAATATCTCCTCCACAATCTAAATTTCTACGTTTCACGAAGTTCTTAACTATCAGCTTAAGACTATAATGGCTAAAAGAGAATTCTTAATTTAGATCAGCCTGAAATCTCTTTTTTTTTTTCTGTTTATCAGTGAATAATTCCATCCTCCTCCTCAGATATCAAACCTAAGTCTTATCTCACATGGTGACTCTAGTTTATTATATTCAGAATACACACTAACTCAACATTACTGCTTAAGAGGCATAGCCTTTCATATCTAAATGCACAGCCACTGCGTTCATCAAATTCTGAATCTGATTTTGTGTCTTCATTTGTGTACTGTTCTTTTCTCCATCCTTTATAAATGCAGTTTCAGCTGTTCATTCACAACTCTATGTCGAAAGTATTTCCATCTTTTTTTAATCACCACATCATTCTGTGACCTCATCATTGTTGTAACATCTAATATTAATGCTTGTCTTCATGATCATGCCCAGCATGTAATATTCTCACTGTCTATCATCTTTCATTCACAGTTTATTAATGTTGTGATGCTATGTTTTATTGTCCACAGACCAAAATGACCAACCCTTCCTATTTTGTGCTGTTGTTGCACATGTGTGATCACGTATTTGTGATCCACGCACACAACCAGACGTACTCTCACTCCTCCAGAACCTTCTATTGCTGCTTTACTATGTATGATGCTTGTAAAAACACAGAAAATGAAGTCCTCTGCACTTTTTTCTAAGTATCCGTCCCGATTCTTTTGCATTTCTGTTCTGTTTATATGCATCTGCTATTTCTTGTCATGTATTTTAGCCATTTTAGCCATTTAGCGAGGACCTCGCGCGGTT